>JAHZNF010002230.1:0-11644 GCA_027744215.1 Troglopedetes dispersus
AAAACAAATTGTCTCAATTCTCTTGGAAACGGAAAGCGAAATTGTTTTTACGTTTACTTCTTCATTTCAAAGCGCCTGCCTTTGACTTTTCGTAGTTCATAAAATGTTTTACAAAAAAATGGAGCACGAGTTTCACTAAAGCACGAGGAGAATTCTAACTACATAGAAGAAGGAAAACTTGGAGAGGGTCCGCATTGTCGCAGCAGGATTTTTTTATCAATGTGTGTAACATTTTCTCTGCAGACTGAACTCATTAAACGTGGCCTCCAGACCGAACACTCTCTTGTATCCCGTCATATGTACTCATGTGTGTCTCGAATTGCAGGAAGAGCTGTTGTGAAGCACTTGTAATAATGATTGTATAGCATGTTCCATTTCGAATCTGGAAGCAACTGTTATTGCTAACAGCATTGCATCAAAAATCTCTTCTTCCTTTTCCACTCTAGTAATTCCAAACAAATTTTTAGCTCCAGAAGAAAATCAAGTGCGGAAATAGGAAAACGCACGCGGCGTGAACACTCCTATCTTGCTTGCTCTTGTGCGAGTATAGTTTTTTCATAGGGAATTTAGAAAGTGTCATTTATATTGTTCACCTTCTGGGATGTCACATATGGAACATCCCATTAGAAACAAGCAAGGAGAAGGAAAAGTAAGTGTACAAAATGAACGGGAAACAAATGCAATGTTTCAAAATACCAAAGGGCATTTACGATAAACGTGGATGGTCTAATAATAGAAAATGATGAAAATCTCGTTATCACTGCTCGATAACCGTCAGAAGGTGAACTTTACTTCCATAAATAGTATGAAAATCACTACTTTATTTTCAAATTAGTTTAGCTGGTTCAAAACCTTTGTAACTTTAGTCGGAAAACAGCACGAGAGAATTATATTGAAAAATTATTTTAATGCAAAAAATACTGCTTCATATATCTTACGAAACTGATAAAACAGATAGATTGAAATGTGCTTCGTGAGCATTCGTCATTTTCAATTGTTAAATCTAAAATTGAATCTCCTATGCCTTGGCTGAGGAAGGGCTACCTTTCCTTTCAAATACTCACATATGAATTCATTGTGTTGGTAAATACGTGAGCTGCTTTTTTGGCTCCTTCAAAAATCGGTTCTGGCAGAATTCCAGAATACTGAGTAAAAAAGGCCCTTTTGTTTGAAACTGACTCTTTTTTATTGTTTATCTTCTCACATCTCGCACATAGTATTAAACCTAAACGGTAAGAAAAGGAACCGACTGAACGGCACGAACTAACCACTAATAAATATAAATATTTACGATGACCTCTCGTGATAAACGTTTCCAACTCAAGCACAACTAATACACTTGGGTTCTCACATATATTTATCTGGAGTTTGTCTCAGACAAACTTCACCTCTCACAAAGCGAACCATTATAAGTTCTTAAGTATATCTTTCCTCTTGGGTCGCCAGTGCAGCTTCGTCGTTCGAATCACCATAAATCTCAATTTCGTGTGAAATCTCAGAGTTGAGAAGATTGGAGAAAATCAGTGCTACCAAAAACTGTTTTCTTGCGAGTATAAAGATGTACCCAAAAGAAAAACGTGATGGGCAGTATGGATGGACACATGGCGGAAGTGAACATATTGAATTGACAGAATACTCCTAAAAGATTTTTGTGCTCACCAAAAAAAAGCAAACTTTAGTGCTCCACATTGTTTATGTTTTTGGGAAGTTATTTCAATCTATTCTTGGAACTGCTTATCCCTGAGATATGATTCCCTTTTTCCCTCCACTTCCCCTGCACCATCGTGTGCTGACATGACTTATTCGGACAGACAATGTCACTTTGTTAGAAACAAAATAGTAAATTGGAATTGAGCGTGTGTGTGTAAACAACAGACAAAAGAATATATAAATCGATGGCGATCATTGAAAAGCCGTCAGAAAGCACGCTCATGCTTCCCCACCCTTTCCACCATAACGGCCATTACACAACACATAATATGTAATTCCAGACAAATTGTAGTTATCAGTGGACAGCCAAAAAGTGGCAATTATCTTAGAATCCAGAATGTTTATTTTTCATGTTGAAAATGAAGCCAGCATTACATGATCAAACTTCATTAGATAAAAGATAATTATTCTTGTTTGTGTGAATCATTAAAATTATTACAATGTACATAATAATTATTACAGAATGTACGACATGAGAAATGTGGCTCAGCAGCACAAGCTAAAGGCACCAGTTATTAATTTATTATTTCACATGAAACCTTACTCTGGAATGATTAACGTCAGAGAATTTTTATTATTTGTTCTATTTATGTAGCACAAAACTCCGCTCTCTTTGTTTGTGTGCAGGGTCTTCCCAAAATAAAAGCTGGAGCTATAGAAAACTGTGTTAAAGACTCGATGTTGAACAGAATTCCCATCAGGCTTATCAGGAATTCATCCTCTCCCACGTGTGAAATTAGGACATAATATTCTTTTCTCCAGTTTTAGGAGGAACGCTTGCTTTCATACGGACTTGTGTGCCATGACTGGAAGAGCAGAAAATCTTTCACGTGTGTGTGCTCCTCCTCCAGTGTTCAGAGCGAGTGAGGAAGTGTAGCTTTGTAAAGGATCAAGGTAGGCTTTAGCCGGGGGATTTCTGCCATGGAGGATCATTTCTATGAAGATGAGGTGAGTGTGAGTATCAAATGTTCTACTTTTGTGTGAAAATTTTTCAAAAGGAAACATAAATAACAATGCGCCAAAAAGTAAGCTCGGTGCGTATAGTAGTTCGTGTTAAAATGTAAATATTGATAAGCATTATAAAAGTAGATACGAAACACTTTCATGGTTCACAATTTTTTATTAATGTAGACGCTTCACTAGTTCGTAATAATGTGGAAGGATTGCAAAGGAAATTTTTAAAACACATTTTGAATTACTTTTATACAGTTAATTATGTTGCTTTTTTATATTATTGTGCGTGTATGTAGTCCTATGAAGAGCAAAATTATTATGGACACAAGTACATTTTTGCACTTCATGCTCAAAATTAAGAACTGAGTGGGATTCAAAATCATTATTAATGTAGACGCTTCACTAGTTCGTAATAATGTGGAAGGATTGCAAAGGAAATTTTAAAAAAAAATTTTGAATTACTTTTATACACTTAATTATGTTGCTTTTTTATTATTGTGCGTGTTTGTAGTCCTATGAAGAGCAATATTATTATGGACACAAGTACATTTTTGCACTTCATGCTCAAAATCAAGAACTGAGTGGGATTCAAAATCTACTTTGTGTCAACTAGGAAGCCAAAAATGTTAATGATGATGATGATGATGACCACAGAGTGAGCCAAAAATGGACTTATAGTTTATTTTTTGTTTGCTTATGTGATAATGACCATTCACATTGGTCCATTTTGTGGACCCGTATTTTAGCAAGTAATGAATAGGAGTTGACACGTTGCGCACATTACCAAACCGAAATTTACAATGGTTCTGCGTACCATTCCTTCTCGAAAAAAAGGAAGCTAAACAAAATCGTTAGCAGCAACTAACGACATTCCGTTTCCTCTGTTTTGTCTCCGTTTTTTTGTGTGTCCATTTCCTCCTCTCGTCATGGTCATTGGGCCTCAACAACTCCAGCCAAGAAACATAAGTACACGAGTGCATAAAATGAAAGCCATTACCATTTATTTTCCTTGTGACTGGCTTTCCCTTCTCTCGTGGGTCGTAAGTAAGTAAGTACTCCACCAGACCAGACCAAGTTCTCCTCTATTTTTTTTTGGCTCGGGAGACAAAAAAATTGTAGGTAAACATGGTAGTCGTGTGGTCGGGAAGTTTGTGTACTTGTGAGTTGCATAATTGTACCCGAAACCAGCAAAATACATTATATGTATATCTCCGCAATTTTGTGTGCTCCTTTCTCTACGTATACTACCATAATCTCGTAAATCCAATGATTCAAAATGAAAAGTGGATTTGGCAGTTTACAGCGAAAGAGCCAGACCAAAGCATTAGGGATTTAGGGGGACCAGATGAGTGGGTGAAAGTGGAGAAGTATGTTTGCGGTTGTGGGAAACTTCCAACCTGTACCTCACAAAACAGGGGACTAGGGAGAGAAGTATTTTCCATGATTATCCTTTAAGTACCACAATTTTCATTTTTGTTCTGTTATCTCCTTCAGGGCATGGCTGGAAAAAAAACTAAATCTATTTTTTGAAATTTTCTACATATTCCAAACAAACATCTTAACTATTCATTTACAAACCCAGGAAACCATAAACAAAACCTGCTTTAAAAATGTTCTAGTAACCAATGAAAAACATTCAACACCTCCGTAGTTTAGCTAGACTTAACGCTCTTGTATACAGCCTCTGCCACATCAAAAGTGCCAAGGTAAGCTGCTTGCAACTTGACAGATTTATTTTGGGTAGTAAATACATGCACACCGAATTTATAGTGTTGCTCAAAATCTTTAATACTAATACGTAATTAGGTTGTGCGCTGAGAACAATCGGGATTTTGAAAAATATTGAGAAAAAAAACTATGCAAAATGATTTATGTTGCATAATATCAGCTGGAATAAATCATTGAACAGATCCATTTCTTGATCCTTCACATCCAGCACAGGAGAATGCTTCCTAAATCTGCTACAAACTTCGAGTAACATTCAATGGATTTGACAGAGAACGTCAAAATAAAGTGAGCGGAGATTTTTTCGTGAGTTTGGGTTCACGTGAAACCTGAGTGGAATATGAAATGATCGTAATCCATTTTACAGCGTTTGGGTCAACCTTTCGGTAGGATTTTCCATCGAGGTGGAACCACCTCACCTAACTTATCTCTCACTTTTTTTCGTAACCTCCTTCCATTCCCAAAAAAACTTTCCTCTCACTCAAAATCAAATTATGCGACAGAGAAAAGTTTTTGGTTGGGAAAAAGGGATAACAAAATATAACTGTGAATTTATTTTGTATCCCACAACGTCCTCCAAAAAAATGGATCCCTGAATTAGCACTCGAATGGGGAAACCTTGTTCTTCAATCTCTTATCACACGACTGAGCCTATTTTTCTTGTGTACCACTTTTTCCCCACCAGAAAAAAGAAAGTTTTTTTCCTTCGTTTGCAAAATGTGAAAATAAACAGACCATTAATTCCAGGTGAAAGGAGCTCATTAGAATAATGGAGGAAAAAAATTATTATTGCGAGTGAGCATTTTCCTGAGCTGTGTAGTGTAATCATTAGAGGAAGGGAGGAAAAACAAGCTAAAAATATCCTGACTTTATTTATCTTCTTCCTCTGGAAAACTATAGGCCCTTCATCTTTTCATAAACAAATAGTTTTAATGAAAAACTTGGTTCTTATCTTCATCAGCATAGTAAAGACATACATTATATGTCCACAAAACTTGTATACACAAAAAACATACTCGATTTTATATATTGAAAATAAACTAAAGAGAAATTTCGTTCGAGAATATAAAGTGCTCCCTTCTACTAAATGGAAAACTTGTTCAACTATTTTTTGTGGAGCATCAAAGAATATGGCCCACGGTGCTTTGCACACACACATAACTACATCCACCTCAAACAGGAAACAAAAGCAACACCCTTTTCCCCAAAATAAATAATTGACAAGGAACGTCATATTATTCTCGTGTTTTTTGAAGATCCTCCAGAAAAAAACAATGGTTGTTGCTTGAGGGACTGCACAACAGAATCTATGTAGCTCTCTTATCGGCTCACTAGTCAAAAGGAAGAAAGGAATGTTTTGCGTCATCACCAGTCTACTCCGAACAGTTATGTTATTGATTAATGGAGAGGGGCTCAGAAGGAAATCAGAACTGAGACGTTAGTGGAGTATTTCCCCGATAAAAATGTCAGTCAGCATTTATGGCATTTCTTGCGTATTTTCTCTCGTGGTGGAAATGAGTGAAGTCAAGAAGGGGAAAAAAGGAAGTGAAGACAAGAAAACATTTCTCCATTTGAGTGTTATGAAGACAACCGTGAAAAAGGGAAAAAAGTTACCACTTGAACTATTCTTCTTCTTCGCTTTATTAGTTGCGCGGCCAAGGCCACCATCATAAATTTTTTTGTGGAAAATGTTGCGGTAAAAAAAGGGAAATGTTAAGAGAAAGGGAAGAGATGAAACAAGTGTTTCATTTCGGTCTCGGTTCCCGCCCTGTTTTTTTTACACTCTTCCTTTTCATCACTTTTGAAGACCACGAGAAGGATTTTTTTTATTAGTTCGGAGATGCATTAAAACCCTGGGCTCTATTTTTTCTATACCCATTGACTTCCCAGATGGCTTTATTACTTATTGCGCTTTTTCGCCATTTTTGGAGGCAGTTGATTCTTTTTTGTGCACACACACAAATTCTTTCCCGCTATTATGTTTTTTTTCGTATGCGCCACATGTGGCATTGCTTGAAGGAAAATGAGGGAGAACAAAAAAATACAATAATCATAAAAGTGAATGCGGTAATATTTGCAAGTAACGATCCTCAACTGAAAGGAGTCTCCACGCTTCAACGGAATATTAGTTCGGAGATGCATTAAAACCCTGGGCTCTATTTTTTCTATACCCATTGACTTCCCAGATGGCTTTATTACTTATTGCGCTTTTTCGCCATTTTCGGAGGCAGTTGATTCTTTTTTGTGCACACACACACGCAAATTCTTTCCCGCTATTATGTTTTTTTTTCGTATGCGCCACATGTGGCATTGCTTGAAGGAAAATGAGGGAGAACAAAAAAAGTACAATAATCATAAAAGTGAATGCGGTAATATTTGCAAGTAACGATCCTCAACTGAAAGGAGTCTCCACGCTTCAACGGAAGAAATAAAAAGGGAGCGAAGATATAAAAAAATACGAAAAGAAATTATATAATTTTTTGTAGCTTTTTTTCCTAAGCCGCTCTGCAAAAGAAATAGTATTGATTTCTTCTTATCTTGTGTGTGTGTGTGAGTGTGCATGAATAAAATGGCTTCTGGCACATCAAAAAGCTCTCCTTACGTTTTCCGTGGAATACTTATTTATTAGTGGCTTCCTTAACGGAATGTGTGTTTTTTTGTGGGCACAGTTGGATGAGTTAGGTAAATAAACAAAATTGAGAAAAACAGAGAAAAAGGAGAAAAGGGATAAAGCTAAAAAAATGAAACATAAAAGCTGGAAAGATTAGATTAAGGAGAAAGGAGGATATTTTTTTGTGTGCACACACTCATGTCTTACAAGTCTGGATTCATTTACTGTTCACAATTTTTTTTAGACTCGAGAGGAAAAAAAAACTCCTTTTCCATCCAATCCAATCAAGCCAAGTGCATCCACTCAGAGTTGTTTCTTTTAGCGAGAAAAATAGGTTTAGTTTAAAGTAGAACAAGGGAACAACTTATGTACTCCAATCATAAGTAGAACAAGGAAGGAGATAAGAGGCAGGCAATTTAAAGTGCACTGCATTAAAGTAAGGAGGAGGATCTCAAAAAAAGGGGAAAGTGAGGTGGGAATAAGTGTTGAGAGTGCTTTCACTGGCTTTCTTTGGTTCAAGGTCTACAATCTCGTTTGGATTTTGATCTCTACCTTCAATTAAGGGGAAAAGATGGATTAAAGGCTTGGGGCAATTTAAGGATTAATCTTATCTGATA
Organism: Troglopedetes dispersus; assembly: GCA_027744215.1. Classification (NCBI taxonomy): domain Eukaryota; kingdom Metazoa; phylum Arthropoda; class Collembola; order Entomobryomorpha; family Paronellidae; genus Troglopedetes; species Troglopedetes dispersus. The sequence continues at coordinate 7,618 of JAHZNF010002230.1, forward strand.
ATTGATTCCTTTTCTGAGGAGGGTCCCCAAAAAAGTCATTTCCTCAATTAGTGTGCTACATACATTTTTATGATGACTGTCGTTTCGGAATGTTGTGTTCTGGGTGGATAAGCTGATCAGAAAAATAGTTCCATGTAATGCAAATGAGTCAGATCTATGATGTTGTCGGGTTTTCTTCCAAATAAATTACGAAAGCGTCGTGGTTCCCACTCAAAATTCAAATTAGGAAATAGCTCGCTAAAATGAGTCCTGATTATTTTTTTCACTCGTCGGGATTTTGAGAACTCATCTGTACTCATAAAATATTCTTGCCTCATTCTGCCAGAAACATTTATTTTTATTCAGTGATCGATGTCTTTTACTCAATGATGTGTCTATAAATGGTAGTTTCGACTCGCCATCGATCTTATCATTCATGCTATAAACTTCTTCACATATCACTATAACTTCATCAGGACTCTGCATAAATGTGAGAAATAGCCCAGTTACTCCGATGAAACTTTTCATTTCAATTTCCTGTCTCTGACTCGAGCAAAACTCTGCTGGTGCGGCATAAATTCAAATTTCATGAGTCAGTCAAAACCAGGCTACATATATTTCGCGACTCTGCTGCCTGTTCGCTTCACTTCTCATTTGTGGAAATGGAGTCGACTGTGACATTTGATATGAGATTTAAAAAAAATGGAAAACAGGAATGATATAATAAGATGCCAATCAAGCTCCAAGTCACACTTGGCTTGGTACTCTTCGCGGTTGAGTTGAGGCACACATTCTTGCGGAGGCAAACCACTTACGTATTCATAGTTCATAAATGGACCGATATAATAAGTCTAAAAAAATCGAGCATGGAAAATTACGTCATTCAGAATTTATTAAAATTGAGCTAGTCTCAGCTCACTTCATAAAAAATAGCGTATCACTATTTTTAAAAGGCCATTTAAAATAATTCATTCTTGTCGTAGTAGTAATAAAAATCCAAACTGAGTAGGCTCACATGAGTTCTTTAGAAATCACTGATAATGCAAAAAAAAAACGATTTTGAGGAGCATATCTGGCTATGTATGTGATAGTCATTTTATGTCCCATTTCTCCACCTTCAATTTGTGCTAACCCAAAAAAAAATTTGTGGCAATTCGAGCGAAAACAGCCCGTCAAAGTGTCTCCGCCTGAGAGTGACAATAATGGAACATATTTCATTCAAAATTCATTTTTCATATGCTTTTCCCAGGTAAGCCAATTTCTACATGACAAAACCTTCCTCCAATCAATAACTCTTCTTTTTTTACATGTCGGAAATGATTTTTGATGGGTTACATAACATTTCCATTATCAATCAAAGCCATTATATGGGCACACATTTTTTGTGACGTATTTGCATGTATTACGTATACCTACCTCCATATATAATTATTACATAATTTAGAAAAAATTAGGCAAGCAAAAAAATAGATAACCGTAATAATATTAAGGCTATGTGGAAGTGCTGACGGATCAGAAAGGAGAGGGCGAGCAGCCTAGTGTCAGATTCCGCAACTATCTCCTCCTTTCACCCAGGAGAACCGTGAGGAGCAAAGGTTGTTTTTCTCTCAACGCAAACCAGAGCATGCTAGGCTCAAAGTGAGATGGGTACTGTGCTCCTTTTCCTCTTTTCGTGAAAATTCGCGACTCCTCTGCAATTTTTTGGAGTTTCAATAAAATACTTGAGAAAGCATAGTAGGAGCCGGTGACGTTATTTCACAGGATCAACGGAGCGCTGATAAGCCGTTTTTAGTACAATATGCTCTTCTTTATCATTATTGGACATAATAAAACCAGAATTTCTTCAGGCAACAAATTCGTCGGAGATTAAAAAGTGGATGCAATTTACTTTTCATTTATTGATTTATGTATCTCCGTTTTCACCCAATCAAACTTTTTTTCAATAAAAAAACATTTGGTTCACCAAATTGATTCTCTGACCAGTTGGGGTAATATATTACGAGTATTTTACAAAAGGAACTCCAGCAGAAGAATTTTTTCATTGTTTTGTGGTCAGACTTATATTCGTCCCTTTTCGCCACAGCTAATCAATTACTAAAACCTTGACTTGGTTTCCCTCTCCAAAACCATTATTGCTTCTTCTCCAAAAAGTTAAGACAAATATATATGTAGCTCCTCACAAAAACTGTATTCACATAAAATAGTCTTTTGTTAGTGTTCTACTGAAAGACAAAAAATTCAAATAAGGGAATTCCAAAGTTTTTTTCGCAATAGAAACCCAAGGAAGGAAAATCCATAAATCGATTTCCGATTAAGGTTCGTGTCACGGTCCCCCTAATTCTCCAATGACAAGTGGCTTGACGAAGAAGAAGAAATCACTTCAATTAAAAATTCCATGCATTTTTTCCCAGGCATTTAGGAAAAATCTAAGGAGTTGGGAAAACAGCAATTATTATTTTTTAATTGAAAATGTATTCATATGGAAAATGGGTTCAAATAAGCTTATCCATTTGAAACAAATATGATGACGCAATTGACAGTATCCATAATACTTGGCAAGGATTAGAAAGGAGAAGGCAAGAAAGTTGGTTATCATATCAGTACCTCATGTTCAAATATTTTGTAACAAAAATAATGGTCTACTATTGACCATACTTTTTACTGTACATAAAATAAAAGCAACATTTTGCTCCAAATCGACACGCAAACATTTGACGCGTTTGACCTCGGAAATGCTTTTAAAAATTCCAGTGTTTTTTTTCTTTTGAAAACAAGCGCTCCTCAATCCAATATACATGCCTCACAATAAAGCTATATCGAGGGTAGACTAAAAGTATACTCCTTTCTGTTCTGGCTTGAACTTTAAGTACTCCAGAGGCTGTAAATGTTTTAAAGCAGCTACATGCATCATTTTCTCTGGGTTGAAATTACTCCTGGAGCGCAATAAAAAGTAAGTGAAAAATATATAAAATAAAATACTTCATCGCAGTATCATTGCCCTCATCAAGCCTTCAACAAAATTTAAGATTGGGGCAAGCATATATTTTTCCCTACTGCTCCACCATTAAATTTTAAAGCCTTCGACGGAAACACTCTTCTGTAGTTACAAAAATAGTACATCTCATAAAACTCAAGCACATCCTGTAAAAAAATTCTTTTGCTGTGGAATTCTACTTTCACTTTTTCTCTTTTATGCACTTCCATTTTCCTTCTTGAGTTTTTTTTGACAAGATGATCAGTAAAAATTGTTTTTCTCGGTTTTACGCGTTCCTCTTGGAACTTTATAGGTTCTTTCATGCTTAAAATATAAAAATGAAAAAAAAATCCCGGGTTATTATTTATGCAAAAAAATACTTATCATGACAAGTCATTTTCCATTTTTTTCTGATGGGATCAGGCTGAAATAATTTATTAGGTAAGTGTTGCACAAATAATTTAGTGTTGATCAGGTGCCACATTCCTTGTTATCGTCCCCATTTTCCGCATTGAGAAAAGGTTTCCGTCTTGCTCCAAAAATAATCCTGCGGGCCAGAGGTTATCAAGCAAGCTTCTTTTTGGTACTTGTGTACCGCTCCATGTAACTCTCGTACCCTTCCAGCTCGGACAGTTTATTGACATCAAAGAGGTTCCCTTCCAGACTAATCAAGCTTACCAAGGAGTCCTTGAGAATTTCAGGAGGGATTCCTCTCAACTCCAACTTGTTCTCTTGGAGTCTGAGGGTCTTCATATGTGGACACAGAGCAAGATCCTTGCTCACCTTCTTGATCTGATTTTGACTCAGGATCAGCTCCACCACCTGAAGTCCCCCGACACCATCCGGCACCTCCCCAATCCTGTTTCTCGATAAGTCTAGTACTGATAAGGACTTCAAACTGCTGAATACGACGGGAAAGGAGGTGATCTGATTTGAACCCAAATTCGCGTCTCGCAACCTATCCAACTGGGCCACAGTCCCGGGAACAGTCTTGATCCGATTGTTAGTGAGTATCAACGTCTCCAATTTTGCCAACTGGCCTATCTGATCGGGAATGAGGTCAATCTGGTTGGA
>JAHZNF010002231.1:0-13197 GCA_027744215.1 Troglopedetes dispersus
GAAGGAGGAGGAGGTAGAAATATCCAAGAAAAGGAGCAGAGAGAAACGTTTTCTTCGCTTCTGAATTGGTAGAGTATTTTTAGGAAGAAAAAAACTTTTGTTATAATAACATCATCATCATCATCATTATAGGGACCGGAGAAGTATATTAAAGTTGAGAAGGAAGACGAAGACGCAAAAGTTACAACAAACAGAGATGAGGCTGGAGCGCTCCCTGAGACACAAGGAAGGGCACTGTGCCATAACTGCTTTTTCTAATATGGGCCATAAAATACAATGGGCTGAAATGTGAGCTGCAGACACACGTAGTAGCAGTAGTAGTAGTACATACCAGTCGTTTTTTGGAACATCCCATTCCCGTGGTAAAATTGTGTACATGTATACAGGTCAAATATATCATGCTCCACGAATAAAGTTTTTTGGCATGAATGGCAGCGTGGGATTTCGTGGTTTTTGCCTTTGCTGCTTCATCTGCTCCTTTTTGGCACTTGCATTCCATTCTCCTTGTTCCAGAGAGAATGTTAGTGTAGGTACATACATTAAGTAACCCAGCAATATGAAATACCTCCTACTACTATACAATACATTTATGGAGCACAGGTTTCTGTTACTATTTTCTTCAGTTTATTTTCACCATGTGGGTCGTACCTCTGTCCTGCGTTGAGAGGAGAAAATGGAGGAGAACTCAAAGGATGTAATCTGACAGCATCTCTTTTTCTCTATAGCTTCTACAAAATGTTCGCATTGTTGTAGTAGGAACAACTATGTAGCTGCTTTGTGCTGTGCACACGAGCCTACACATATACAATCCACATACACGCGTTTAGGAATGTGCACAAATTTATTGTTTTAACCTTTGCTGTGTGGGGAGATGGTAGTGGATTTGCACCAACTAACCTGGTCTTCTCAGTAATGTGGTAAGAAATAGATTGCCTCCATTTTATAACCATTTTGAGTAGAAACGTGTATTATTTTAGCACGGTTCGCTTTAACTCACTACCATGTGCCCATAAAAAGCTTCCCATTCACCCACACGTACATAAGTAATGTTCTCCAGTCCTGACCAGACCTGGCCCTGGTGCCATGCACACTAATATGCACACACATTCCTCTTTTGTTAAAGAAGACAAACTTGTTACATAACTGTACCCAAGTGCGAAAAGGGAAAGTTGAGAAATTAGCAGTTAAAATGCCTCACAAGAGATAACAATGTGTGCAGAAATGTCCTGCATGCATTAATCCATAAATGGAGCAAAAAAATTGCAAACACTGCTCTACAACTATATTCCAAATTCGCTATAAGATTTTAGTGGAGAAAACCAGGAGGACGCTAAAGCAAGATTTCCTCTTTTCTAGCATCCTTTCCTTATTTTCCCAAAAGAGCCCAAAGGGAAAATGGAAAAGGACATGGATGGAAGTTTAGCGGTAGGTATGAACCAATTTTCAGGGGAATACACTAATAATAGACAAGCTCACAATTTCTGCACACAATGAAAGGACCGCAGAAAATCTCATGATCATCTCTGTTATCATCAGAGTACAACCATCCAAGCACTACCAAGAATAGTTTTTCCTCTGATCATTTCTCAAACAATGGAAGATGGTCTACGACCAAAGTCAGACCACCCAAGAAGAAAATATAGACAAAGTATCAAATATCACAGAGTCCTGCTTTGAAAGGGCTTCGTGGATTTTTTTCCTTTATAATAACATTGCAGACAATTTTGCAAAAAAAGAGAGACAGAAAAAAAAAGTTTTACGAGCATAGTTTTTTCCTCTTTTGCATGCCTACCTTTTCCCTTCCTTTTGTCTTTCTTCAAGGAGCGCAATATTATCGTCTTCTCGTTTTTTGTCTCAGGCAGAGAGCACTTTACACAAGGTTTAATCCCTTGCCGCCACTTTTCCACTTTTTACTTTACAGTTTCCTGAGCTTCCATATCAAATAAAATATTTTTATAACAAAAAAGCAAAAAGGAAAAATAAAGTTAAAAGAAAATCTGGAGACTGGAGCAATGTTTTTTCTTGGATATATACATGCATGGTTCATTGTACTATTATCCACCGGAAGAAGAAAGAACGGGTCAAGCTATGTTTCCCTGTTTCTGTTCGTGCTCCATAAATACTACTCCTCACATTGTATAAATGACCACTGACCACATACATACATCCATTCTTTTAAACAGTTCTGGACAAAATAGTCGCTACATTCTTTGGTAACTGTCATTACGTCTGTTCCTTCCTCTTTGTCCTTCTTAAAAAAGCGGGTCTGGAATTGGCTCCATTGTGGAACACATGCACACGCACAATAAAGGACACAGATGTGAAGTGAAGGAGTGCGCTTTTCTAAGCATGTCACTTATTATACTTTTTATGTTACATTACCATTTTCTCTTTTTTCGTAGTCCAGTCATGCCATACTAAAAAATGGACCAAAGCGATGCAGCAGCCAGTCAGGAGTTCCTAGAAAAAAGCAGCTCACTGGTGTGGTGGCTCTCACATTTTTTGCACACAAGCATACACCACCACTCTTTAAGTGGTTCAATTGTGTGTCACATTCTTAAAGCAGGACAGTCCTGGCAAGACCAGAAAAGAAAGGAAAGATTATGATTATGTATACACATACACACACACAAGAGTTGAGACTAAGAGACCAAAAAGGAGATGCCTTTTAGGGACAAAAAATTAAAGAAAAAGGAGCGAGCTTTCCTAGTCAACTCTATCTGCTTTAAGTTAAGTAGTTTAATAGGGCTAATCCTAACTGAGGAGTAAGAGACTCTTGAAGAAAGCACTAAGCATTAGGAAAAAGAGAAAGCAGCAGGAGCTCTTCTGGAATTACTATCACTTCTGAATGAACTCGACCGAATCCAGCTGGGATCTCCTTTCTCTGTTTTTCCTGCGTCTCATTCACCTCTTCGTCTTCTTGTGTACCAGTTTCCCATTTCAAGTCTGATTCTTGAGTGGTGTAAAATGGCGAAACCTATATTTTTTTCTGAGAGTGTGTCTCCCTTCTTAACATAAATTGTGCGGGACACCAACTGAAAGTTCAACGAGACGGCTTTCCTGTCTCAAGAAAAAAAACAGGATAAGCACATAGAAACTACACAGTAAAATATACCACCTTTCGCTTTCTTCTTTAAAAAAAGTCCCCTTGTGTGAACATTTATAAATACAAAGAGCAAGAGCATTGGACACATAAAGCTCCAAATGATAAGACATTCCGAAACTTGAGAAAAAAATTATACCCTTGCTTTTTTGTCTTCTCTGTCCGCCTTTATTGCAGACAAACATACACAAAAAAGACTACCTTAAAGAAAGAATATAATCGTCGAGATATAACTTTGATGCAAGATATGTACACATAGATTAGCTGTATATACATATACACCCATATATGGAAGCAGAGAGGAAGAACATGGGCAAAAAAATTTATTAGACTTGGGCCGAATGAAGGAGTGGGAAGCGGAAGGAAGTGAAGAGCAATGTATGCAAAGCAAAAAAGGAATCCGAACAAAAAAAAGAAATGGAGTCAAACAACTCTTTGGTAGGGAATACTGCCACTTTTATGCACACAAAAACCGAATGTCTCCTCTCTTCTTATATTATAAAGGTACATGCATTTTTTGTTGGAACGTCCTGTCATATAAAAAGGATAGATTGTAAAGGTGCTGTATTTTATAGTTGAACAAGGAGCCGTGAGGTGAAATCAAGATTAGTTTTTTTTCTACTCAGACTCGGAGCTATTATCACAAGGAAAATGGAAGTAGGAAAAAGGAAGAAGAAGAAGAAGAAAAAAGTTTGAAAATGGGAGAAAAGATTTGTACTTTTTTAGAGAAGGCTTTTTTATTCTTGCAAACGACAGCGATTATATGGTCATATAATCGAGGGAAAAATTGCTTTCATCAGCTCTTTTAACGACGACATTCACCACTGATATCATGGCGGTCAGGGTGGTCGGTATATTTTTTTGCTGCAGACAGCACAAGATCAAAGTTTATTACGGGGAGCGTACATTATTATTACCCGTCTATTATAAACCAGTTCAAGTTTCACTTGCTTTCTTTCCTCCAATTTTCCCCCTTGAAAGCCTTTTTTATGGAGCCTCCTTCCCGAAGTTGCTCCTGAAAACGACATTTAAGGATTTCCCCCTTTCTTCTCCTTTTTTATGTAATGCCATGCTAATTACACTTTTTTCTGCCAAGAAGTAGTAGGATGGTAGTAAATAGACAGAGTAAGAATCTCGAAAAAAAATTTGCATGTTTAGTATTAAAAGTGATTTGCATAGTAAAAACAAGTTCTTAAAAGCATCCGATAACATTTAACCTTTCTTTTTTTTAGAGATACGTTATTTGGGTCATATTTAAATATCAACTGATGCATCAGACGTAAAAAGGAGAGCAGGATTTTTTCCCTACCACCACCGCCGTGACGTGTGTGCATTAAAGATAGTGGAGCTGAGGACTTGGAACACACTCATTGACTGAAAAGATAAACCACGTAAACATAAATATCACGTCCTAACTTATTTCTTCCTGTCGAAACGGAGCATAAGTCGGCCTTCACACGAGGCATAAGGGAAGCCGAATTAAGCGGTACATTTTCTGTACACACAATCAAGTTCATATAGGAGCTCCATAAGATACATTTATTTCTCACCAAATATTGTAGCCTCTATTTAATAGGAGATACCATGAGTGAATCAGAAGCGTCCTCTTTTTTGTTGCTTGTCTTTTTTTTAGGTTTTGTTAAGCTCTCCATTATACATAGCTACACACGTAAGTAATAATGAATGTGTGAGGAAGATTCGCGGCGAGAAGAGAGAGAGAGAGAGAAAAAAATATTGACAGAAATATGGTAGCACATAGGCCACCCCACCACGAAACCGGATATAATCTCCGCTGCAGTCTGTTTCACTCGTGATGGATGAGCCTTTTTTCTCTCATGCTCTCCTACCATAATAATGGCACACTACAAAAACCCAGCAATAAAATGTGAACATTCATCCAGTTAGACGTTGTGGTCTCCACTACTCTCTCTCTTCTCTGGAATGTGTGCATCACCTATAAAAAACCTAACCTACCTAAAAAAAATTACATAACACAAGCCTCCATCAAACCATCATCCATTTCTCTTTCTGTACATTTTAGTTAGCGTTTTTGGATGTATACCCCTTCGGGATTTAGTTTTTTGTTGCTCATGCTCCAGGCTGTTGTGATGAGGCAGCAGCGTGAATACAATTTCTTTGGAGTGTTGTGTGCATGTGGAACGAGGAGCACAAAAGGACACAACAACCCCAAAATACTAAATGACATTTTTTTTCAAGAGAGGGTAAAAAAACAGAACATCCAACTTACCGACCATGTCGACAACTGGGAACACCAGAAGGAGGATGCATGTCGCTTTCACCAGCTCACGAGTAAAGGTCGTCATGTTGATCATGGTAATGGTTGTGTGTTGAAGTCGTTAAAGGTGAACGAATCCTTGCACCACGAGCTCAACACGAACTCGCTCCTGGGAACGGAGGAAGCACATAAAATGGCGAANATGTTGATCATGGTAATGGTTGTGTGTTGAAGTCGTTAAAGGTGAACGAATCCTTGCACCACGAGCTCAACACGAACTCGCTCCTGGGAACGGAGGAAGCACATAAAATGGCGAACAAAAAAAGTGTTGCGTTGCTGTTTTTTTTTCAAACCAGGGTATTATTGTTTACGAGGTGGTAATGATAAAAGATGGACACTTTTTTTTACTGTTCACTGTTTCTTGTTTTTACTTTAACGTTCTTTCTGTATGGCAATTTTCTCTGGAGCTGTAGTAGGAAGCAAAGTACTTGTGGAGGAATTATATGGCCCACCCGTGTTTCAACACCTGTGAACAAAAAAAAAGAAAAATAGAATTATAGTTCGGATTTAAAAAAAAGCATCTGTGTTAAAATGATGGCTAAGTTTAATCTTATCTGCAGTAAATTTGATAAACATAAAAAAGCAGACAAAAAATGGAACCGTTTTTTATTGCAAACTTGTCTGGAATTTTGTGATCCATCAAAGTCCACAGATGTGTGAAAATGCACGAGACGACAACCGGACCACGAGAAGGAGACGCACGTGTAAAAGCAGTTTTTTATTTTTGTAATTTTGTCATCCCAGAAGAAAATGAAAATGGAGTTTGGAGAGACAATAAAATTTACTTAAGAATCTCCGCAGTACTCTTGTTTGAAGGTAATATCTGCTGTACAGTAACTTTTATGCGAGGAGCACGATCACAAAGTGGCTCTAAAGGAACGGCTAGAAAAAATTCTCATTTTGGAACACGTAATGCTCCATCTTACATGTGGAACAAGGAAGCATTATTGAGTTTGGTCGTTTGTAAATATGTATTACACTTTCTGCTTCTTGGATGACAAGCCATAAAAATATTATACATTCTTTGCAGACATTTTTAAGGAAAAACTTCAAAAATATTTTCATACAAATATGTTTTGAGCTGTTGGATACATAATTCAATTGGTAATCCATAACTTTTTGTTTTTCCTTATTTATTCCGACTGAATGGAAAGTGGTACTTCCCGAGACACTCACTCCAATAATTTATAACAAAGATTTATGTTCTTGGTTAAATAAGTGATACTCGCTACACAAAAGGATTGAATGGAATGGAGCCAAATAAAGGACGAAACCTGATACACGCAGTTCTCTACACTCCATATTTTTCTACCACCACAAAAAACAAGGTTATTCAGTTGATCAGGAAAAACTTTCTTTTCAATTTTATTTATGGATGCTAAACAAATGTTTTTAGGTTCGTTATCCAAGAGAGAAAAGAAGCAAGTTTGTCAGAAGTACTGAAAAATTCTCTCTTCTAGGCCCTCACGCAAAAAAGTATGGAATGTGTACGGCCTCCATTTTCTCTCGTGGGAGGGCTTCAAAGGCATCTGCCTCTTCATTTAATGGACAAGGCCACGGAAAAGGGAACACGAAGGGAATGGCAGATAAGAGAGAAGAGAAAAGAGTAGGACTTAAGTAGTCTTTTGAAATTGACATTCAAACCTTTCCACCACGTTGCACATTTTCATGTCTTTCAAAATGTAAATATTATATACACTTATATAATGTGCACACATTAAATGTGTCTTATTATATACCTTGTGCAAACCCTTCTTTAAAATGAGGTTGTTCAAAGAAAAGGGTCGTGAAAAAATGGCATAGGTAAATTATTTTTTCTCGAAAGGTAAAGCAATATAAATGACGATGTATTTGATATGGACACGTTGATATAACTCTTGGGGAAAATGTGCAACAAAAATAAAGGTAGTATAAAATATACAGTAACAGTATTTCACTAACGTTGCTGGAGAATGCGATCACAATATAACATGGCGAGCATATTAAGCAACTTAAAAATATACAAAGTTGTGCAGCAGTCGTCTCTCCAGAGACGGAGCATTTTGAAGGAAGAAAGGATAAAGTTTTTTCTTTATAACCCACACTTCTCTTGAAAACACAGGGGTTAGTTTGGAACAGGAGAATTCACACAGCAAAAGCAGAACTTCGAGAAAAACATAACCTATGAATGAGCACCTATTAACCTTGGCAGAAGGAACAGGGAAAAAGTTGCAATTTTGGTGATGGGACTTGCCTACTGCCCCACCCCGTTCTCCCGTTCTTCTCTTTTCGAGAAAAGGATGTTCAATAGGAACGACAACTTGTGACAGCGAATTCTAAATCTGAGAAAGTACCTACCAATGTCAGAACATTTTAAAAATCTGAAGACAAGTTTAGTTTAATATTTTATGCAAGAAATGTGCTGACACAGGAAGAAAATCCTCAGAGGAAATAAGTTCTCAACTTATTCTTAATTTTGCATAAAGGCTTTCTACGTTTCATTCTTATCGCTGCAGGGTAATTACCGCGCACAGACACCCACTCACGCAAAATTTGTACTCTACTTTCTAGAATAATGGATGCAACTTAATTTGATTTATTGACACAAATTGATCCCGTTCCAATAACTTATTGTGTGGCCATTTATTCCACTTGTTTGGTAAACAACCCAGTCGTTGTACCATTTGCCAAAACTTATTCCCACACAATGGGTCAATTTATCAGTGACAGTTCAAACAATGTCTCCCTCAATGTCCCGATCTGTCCTCCATTCGTGCCGTTAATGGAGGAAGGGGAGCCCAGAAGAGGGAAAAGCATAATAGAGGAGCACGTCACTCTAACAAAACAAAATATTATTGTTTAGTCTCTCTCTCTCTGAAGGAACTACATACAACATACACCATTGCTCCGTAGACACAGTAGTAATGACAAACTGTGTACATTTCTCTGTACTTTATTGTGGATAGCAGGACACAACATACCTCCTCAACTTTTTTGTTTACGTTAGATTACCCAGACAAAAAATAATAGCAGCACACAAAAAAATTATATTTTCTTGCTCCAATTTCCTGGACTTTTTCATTATCTACGGAGAGGACAAAACATACCTCCTCAACTTTTTTGTTTACGTTAGATTACCCAGACAAAAAATATATACGAAATTGTTCCGTCCGCTCCATAATACTTTTTTCCCCAACCATTCCATATATATTACTTTAATTGTGTGCAATTTGTACTTTCTTGGACAATGCTCACGTTTGAAATAACTACAACCCTATATTTCTTTCTTATGACGCAAGGAACACATTATTTCCTAGAGGATTCTATTATTATATTCCCAAATATAGAACGAGACTTAATTCACCAGCCTCCCTCTTTTCTTCTTCTTCTGCAACAAAAAAAATATAAAAAAAACTTTTTTCATCTTATCTTTTTTCCTTGAAATTCTTTACTCAGGAATGGAACACTGTGACTAGATTAAAGTTAGCAAGCTTCCCATTCCAGTGACATCTTTTCCCACCCTCCCATTCACGTCACATTGTTATTATTGTCTTGTGTTGTGTGTCGCAGAGAGCGAAGGAGAGTGAGCTAGTTTTTTATTATTCTTTTGTTATTTTTGCCTGCACTAAAAATAACAATAGGTACTCTGTATGCACAACTGAAAAAAATTGTCATTCACTTTCCAAGTAGGTGGGACAACGTTGAGTGACAGTTTTCGTGTGGTTCAGAATTTTTCTGGGCTAAAACATTTTCTTAACATAACACCACCATCCACCACCATCAGCAGCATCACAGAGTACAGTGGTGGAAAGTAGCTACTACAATGTGTACGTGGTGGATCACTAGGTTGTGAAAAAGAGAGATTTTTTTTTGTGTTATGATAAGGGCTTAACAATACAGTAGCGGTTACCTATGAAAATTTATTTTTTTTCATGTATCGTATCCAATCTTTTCGCTCGTGCTGTGAGTGAACCAGTAAAAATAGATGGGAAATAAAAAAGGTAAATTTTTTTAGTCTCTTTACTTCACTACTCAATATTACCACACTGATCCCCTTGGAGGCAATCTCCAGCATCTCCTCCTTTTCCGGTTCCCCACTACTCCACTTTTCTTCTAGCTATTTCACATACATTTAATGCCTCATGTAAATAAAAGAATACCCAAAAAAATATGAACTCCGTACTGTTGCTTTACAAATACATTTATATTTTTCCCAAACAGCTGAAAATTATTATAAAAGGGCATGAAAAAGAAGAAAGTAGATAGTTGTGACACTTTATTTCCTCTTTTTTCCCAGAAATGCTCCAAAAAAAGAATGTATTTTCCCTTCATTTTTTCGCATTGTTGTATATAGCTGCTGCACAAAAAGTGATAAGTAAAGATGTGGTCTTTACTTCTTTTTCTACTGTGAAGGTAGGTCGCTCTGGTTCTCAGGTCTGATGTTCACAAGAAGAGCAAGATTGCACTTTTCTCTCTGTTTTTTTGCTCTCATTTTATTCACGTAACATGCAACACTATAATTTTTCTGCCAGAGTATAAAATCTCTGCAGCAAGATCTCAGAGAGGCGAGCACGGGCAGTTCCCATTACCGAAAAGCACACACTGTGAATTTTATGATGATTGCTGTTGTGAGAAAAAAAATTGTTGATAGTATTCATCGAGCACGGTCGGGTGGGAAAGTAAGTGTAAATAAAAAAACTGTGGAGAGTATGCATGTACATATCTCACCGAAAAAAAGCATTTTGTGCACAGACATAACTCTGCTGGTCTACTGCAAATGATGGTGAAAATAAAGATGATGATGATGGTGAAAGTGAATGTGGACGTTTGTTGCTATTTTTACAGTGTCGTCGTTCAATTGATTTATGAGCACTTTCCCGTTTCTGTCTCAATGAATCCAAGTTCCCTACTCTATGCTGCTGCACCCACTAATACTCATAAATAAGTACCTTCCGAATCACTTTTTCTGTAAGGAATTTCCCCGCAATTATTGTATTAGAAGCTATGGAGGCAGAGAAAATTGATGGTGGATTTTTTAAATATGAAAGACCACCATGAAAATATTTATTTTTTGCCTTGTGTGCACATAAAGAAATTGTGAGTGAGGAGAGCCATTCTTTGAAAGTTGTGCAGTAACTCAGGATGAACCAAAAATAATATACATTGGAAGTCTGGGAACCAAGTTGTTTACATAAAGCAGCACAGCAGCATCCCTGAAAAAATTTCTGTCTTTCACGCATCTGCAAAAAGGGAAAGTTTTTTTTGCACCAGCGCCAGTGGCGTCACTTATTTGCTTAGAGCTTTGGAAGTGCTTTGATGTTCCTACAAGTGGAAATAAATTCACACTCGTGTGACTACAAAAATCATCAAATTTTCTAGTGCACGGTGCAACACACCAACGAACAAGTGCCTTTGTGCACGCAAAACACACTTTTATTTGAGTTGTCATTCGGAACACATTTCTATATTGGCAACTGTCGCTTTGAGAGAGACAGCTGCATGGATCGTGAAGCGGTGTGCTCATGTTTGTGGAGAAGAAATGTTTCCGGCAGGATGGTTTCATTGAACCCTTCAAATCATCACCAAAACACAACTCAATGTCAACAATCACAAACATGATGATGATGAATGTTTTCAACTATCATCATAATAATTTATGGAGGTATTTGAACTGGAAAAAATTAGCTCTTACGGCAGCAGAGTACACATAAACTCACTTCCAGCAACGAAACAAAACTACGCACCAAGAAAAAAAAGAAAGAAAATTGGTTGAACGAACGCATTTATTATTTACGGAGTTAGACTCGCCTTAATGAAATGTTTTGTACTGCCAGCATGTCTGAAGTCCGTGAGCTTTTTACTTTGTCCTTTTTTTCTTGCTGCTGCGAAACCCAAAAAAACAGTCATCAACCTTTTCCTTAATTATTTATGGAGGTAGCCAGAGGTCGTTAGTTGTTAGATTTTTTTTCCTTTCCCTTACTTGTATATCTCGAGAGAGTTGGAGCAAAAGAAAAAAAGAAAACACTCTCCGCCAACAAAATTAACTCATCATCATCAACTTGAGAGTCACTTAATTAGAAGTAAATGCCCACTTACAACAAATTTTCTTGGCTGTTTTGAAGACGAAAGATTTTATTTTAATGCGCATTTATGGTGCTAGGAAAATCTTTGTAAGCCAGCCGGAAAATGTCCCTCTTCATCTAATTTTCTTGGTGAGCAACTTTTATTAGTCTTAATATGGAGATCGAGGACACAAGAAACAAAAACTTTATGGTACAAGACCACCAGCATACCCTTCCACTCCGTCAGTCAGGCTTAGATACACACACCTCTCCCTTGTGTCCATTCTTCCAGAGAAATGATGCAGCAGTTGTGCATAGGTAACCGGGTCTAATTGAGTGTAACTATTTCTCACAAGAAAAACCATTTCCCCGCTATTCACTTTGTAAAAAGAGGTGCGGCTTTCCTGTCACGCCCGTTTTCCCCTTGTCAGTTCAAACTTCTTGGCGAATTTGTGTCAAAAACTCCAAAAAAGAAGGGTGTAAAGATCTCCTTCGTTTTCTCCTTCAAATTACCTACCTCCCCGACATTCTTTAGGAGACTTTTCTAAAAAGAATTATTCCGTGCATAACATTTTCTCTTATCGATTATCATGTGAGTGATCTCCATATATATAGTAGTGTATATTTTTCCCCAAAAACTTTTAGAAGACATGAAACTGCGCTAATAAATATATAGATCTGAGACCATGCTCTCTTTTCTTCTTTTTTTGTGCACACAACTACAGACACAAACACCGTCAAACAATCTGCACGCATCCAAAAACACACAGAGGACCAGATAAGATCAAAAGAATAAAAAGGAAGAAGCCGAATTATGTTTTTTCTCTCCTTCTTTCTTCTTTTTTCCCCATGTTTGCCAGATTAAATTTCTCGAATAGATCACATCTCTCACATCCACTCCTTTTGTGTGGTGTAATGTGTGCAAAAAAGATTCGGACGAACATGGTGTTACCCTTGTTGAACCCGGTCATGACTATGACACACATTCCGCTACTACACCACCACCAATGCCGCCACTACTACTACCATCGTTAGTTGTGTAACGTGGGTCGATTTTCTCTGTCACCAGCCACGTCTTCCCTTGTCTTGTGTTCTCAAACTGACTTCCTGCGTGCATTTCAGAGTGAGACTCTCTCTGCTCCATAAAAATAGCTTGCACAATTTCCCCTTTCCACGTAGAAAATGGAAAATCATCTAGACCCAAGTATTTCGTACCCTACTTCCAGCTTTGGAGATGAGCACACATTTTTACTCGGAGACTTTATCTCTGGAGAGACTGACAACTAACAAAATTTTCTCTTTTTTTTGGTAGAGGCAAAAAAAATTATATTTAGTGTGTCATTAAAAGCTTGTTTGTGTATGCTCATGCCTTGTTGTGTAAGTTCTGGTTCACATATACATTTATGGACACGTACATATTTACACACAGAAAGAGATGCATCCTTGTTTGTGGTTTACGTGTGTATTAAGGAAAAAAGTTGTGCGAGACTAAGTGAGTCGGTTCACACGAGAAAAAAATATACTACAACAAAAAATGCTATCACTACTACCATGATATTTATCCGCCTACTTGAGTAAAATGGAGAAAAAAAAGTTTCGTCAGTGACTGACTTTCCTGTCGAAGCTGATCTCAGCTGTATTTTCAGTTTTACTGGCATTCTTTTTCTTAAAAAAATTGTTTGCATCCTCACTGTTGAACCAAAAAAGAGGGAACAACTACCTAAACAAACATGACAACTTTTCCGACTCTCTTTTCC
>JAHZNF010002232.1:0-14988 GCA_027744215.1 Troglopedetes dispersus
TGTGCACTGTGGGAAGGGACGTGAGTGACAGAACTCCGATAATAAATATATAGGTGATCATCCTCATCATCATCAGTTTTACTACTGGTCATCATCACATCTCTCAGTGTTCGTTTTATGTACAAACTGTGCCTCCTCTCCTTTTGCATCTGTTCTTCTCTCAGGCTATTCGTGTTAAAATAACAAGCATACCTACGTGTGCTTATACAATCATGTTAGAAAACGTATGTTGAAAGATGGACACAAGTTTTGTTGAAAAAAAAAGTGTTTCTTCTTCTCTGGTTTTAAATCTCTGTGGTGGTAGCTTAAAAACAAGATTGGTGCGGCAGTAGTAAACAATAATATATAGCAAGGTATGTGCAGTCATATCTTATTTATCTATCAATGCCATAATATCGTCAAACTAACAACATTGTCTCATCTTCAATTTTCTACATGTATATATTTTTTAAAAAAATTATCCCATTCTTATGACTGTCGTGGAGTAGTGGTACCGTACAGGTCTCTGTTTTGCATTTCATTGTTGCAGTTGCAATATTATGCACCACCGTAGTAATAATAAGTGGCCACATTTTCCATGTAGTCACCAATGTATTTCTTCATCTTTCGTGGTACACTACCAGTGAGCCGATAATTGTAAGTAAATACGTTAAATCGTTGTTCGTCAAGTCACCATAAAGAAGGGGATAAAAATGCAACAATGCTCGTTTTAACGTTATTGTTGTTGTGCTTTAAAAACTAGGAAAAAAGTGGACTTGTTGTACCTCTTTTTTTTCCATCTCCCCATGTCGTAATGTAGCAGAAGAAGAGGTAGCGGAGAGCCAATATAATCAAATGTATTATATTGTTATTATTACTTACTTTATTGTTACGTACTTGTTCACATTCTTTGAAAAAAAAAATGTCTTGATCAACAAGACCGAAGAAGAAGAAGGACATGTTTTGTAGTAAAAAGCTCATTTTTAGCACAAGTGTTGTGTCCGGTCAATTTAACAGCACCTTCACCGTCAAATGTACCGTGTCATCATTGTAATAATCACAATGAAAAATATATATCATTTTTTTTCCTAATTTATTGTTGTATTAGCATTTTGGTGCAATGTTATGTGCTACGCGATAAGCATGTTCTACAAGTAAGTATGCGGCAGGGCAGTAAGTAGTGGTGTGGTGATTAATAATCATGGCAGAAAGACAGCCGCATCTTCTGCAGCTGCTCTGATAAATATGTAAAAATTATATGTGTACAATGTGTGCAGTGTGTGCATTCTCAGAAGAGCAGTTTAGGTAGTTCAGGCTAGGCAAGCAAATCATTTAGTGAAAAAGGGTAACGAAACTAATAGTCAGTCAGTCACGGATGATAAACTAAAACGATAAAGGTAGGAAAGGATAGATATCATGAAGACGTCATAGAATAATAAATAGTAGTAGAATACTCTCAGACCACAGACGTATTATCACTTTTCTTTCGTTGTTGAATGAATGATGAATAGAAACTTCCGTTTGTGTCAATTTTGTTTGAAGTTGCTGCGAATTAGAAAAGGACAAAAATTGCTCAATGCG
Source organism: Troglopedetes dispersus (assembly GCA_027744215.1). NCBI lineage: Eukaryota > Metazoa > Arthropoda > Collembola > Entomobryomorpha > Paronellidae > Troglopedetes > Troglopedetes dispersus. The sequence goes on from JAHZNF010002232.1 coordinate 1,561, forward strand.
AAAAGGCTAAATGAAAGTTTGGTTATTTGAAAAAAATAAATCCTCACTGAAAATTCCAAAAAGTGAAAGCTTTGAAATGAGTGAAAATTGGACACCGATCAGTTTATGAGAATTAAATTACGCTAACGTTAGTACACTCCTCTGAGATGGCGCTATTCAGTGGATCTCACGATATATTTTTTATTGTTGTTCATTTCAGTTGCATCATCATCAGGATGAGGTGATGACATCAAAAACTTAAACATGTTGTTTTACCGGAAGTCATCTGCAGGTGTCGGAAATTATTTTCCAGACCTCAAGGACTTCGCCATCAAACGTGGTTATCGGTGTTGTTAATACAGCCGCTGGTGTTTTTGTAGCACTTTCACCATTTACCTATAAAATGTACGTATGTTGAGAAGGACGAATGCTCAAATCATGTTAACCCAAAAGAACTTTTCATGCTTTAAAACAAGAACAGGACAAAACTGATCCCACAAAAGACTGTGAGTGCAGCTGTTTGAAAGGAAAACAGTTCCACAAAGTCTCAAGTGGTCGCCAGAAAAAGGTGTTTATAGTTTTTATAGTGACGACACAGTGATGATAATCGCGTGCACCTGATGGTCTAAATTTCGGATTTACATAATAATTATTTATCACCACACGACCAATATCATTCCATTCTACTCAGATTTCTTTTTAGTTTTTACTTTTTGTGATAACCAATACACGCTCTTAGCCCCGTGTGTCTTCAAATTTTCTTTTCAAAGTTCTTCTACAATATTGTGGTGTTGGTTGACGCCTTCGTTGAGTTGACGGTGGATTGCAAATTTTGATTGACGTGTGGCTTCAAACCAACCAGGATTCTCGATGGACACAGAACCTCTCAAGTTAAATTGGATACCAAGCCCTGGTCCAGCTGGGGATATTCACGGTGGTGGTGGTCGTAGTCATGATGTGAGCTCCGACGTTATGTCTTATTTTATTTTTAATATTGAGCATGCCTTATACTAAGTCATGTCTAATATTGAATATACATATAACCACATACGTAAGTAGAAACTCGAAGAACTTGCGATGTTTGTTAATCTAATTAAAGAGGACTACGAAACTTTCGTGAATACTTTATACCTACCCAGCAATCTTCATCACAAAATAAGTCACTTCTATTCGAAGAGAAAACTTTGAAAGTTTTCCTCCTTGACTTTGCTCATCCAATTCTACTTTTTTAAAAAAATTATAACTCGTAAAAAGATTAAAAACATCGACCAAGTTATAACACCAACCATTTTTCCTCCTTTTTACTCTGGGTTATCTACTACCTTCCATTTTGTGTGTAATAATTTTTAATGGAATGTTGAATGGAATGGAATTTATACACTAATGTGGACAAAATTGAATGTGGAAAGGAAAGCTAAATATTTTGAAAGGATCTGATGAAGACACGGGAATTTATTTTCTTTCTTCTACACTCTCTTTAAATAATTGTTTTTGTTGTGCGTTGCAAAACAGACTTAATGAACTTGTCCAATCTGTTTTTGTGGTGGTTGCCCGTTTTTTGGTGAACATTTAAATGTTACAAAATATATTATTGGGAATGCGGATAACTAAACACTATTACTGTTACGACGTGTGTGTCTATTCAATGGTTTTTACATAATTGAATGTCTTAGATAATTAATTTTAAGCAGTGGTGTGTGTGTCTGTGTGCGGTCGTTCACTTTTAGTTAATTTTTTCTCTAGAGAAATTCCTGAAAAATCAGTGAGATTCGCTAGTATTCCAACTACAATTCCAGCGCTACACTGTGCACAATAATTTTCAACAAAACTTATCATCAATCACTTACTTAAAAAAACAACTTAAGTTGCACCACAAATCAAGTATTACCGGTGAATAGTTAGAGACTAGTAATCGCAGCAAGTCGTTGTCCTTTTACTTGTTTAATAATTGTGTGAACAGTAGATCAGTGGCATGTGATTGGAGTTTTTATTGGAGTGAGCCATTAAAAAGTTTTCATCGACTATTGCATATTATTATATATTTCAAAAACGCTCAAATATATCTACGTAAACTGAATTTTCAGACTTACCGTTTATAAGACTTCTTTTTATTATAAAAAAAATCGAAAATACGTCAAGATTTTGAGAGCAGTTTGAATTGAATCTTGCGTGTCTCATTTTATTTGCTCATCGATCACAACAACTTTCAACTAATACAAAATATAAAGATTAACCTTCCATCCAGCTGGAGTTTGTTTAATATCTTCAAAAATTCTTCATCAACTTCTGGGAACCAAACAGAAATTCAAGGAAAAAAATTCAAATTATAATCAATCCTGTTATTTGATTGCTTCTTTTAAAAAAAATTAACGAAATCGACGACAACACGTTATATTAGCTGATATTCGATTGATTTTTTTTGACACGGTCGGTAAAGAATTTCCGACCACGCATTTGTCATTTGTTACCCTCTCCTCTCTGAAGTCAACTACCCTGTAACTTTTTAAACTGCAATCATGGTATGAAAACAATTTTTAAAAACATCCATTTCCCTTGCTATCTTATGCAAATCAAATTTCACAATTCTTGCGTTTACGTTTCTGCCATACATTAGCGTAGTATTGTTTTCCAAGAGTTTGCACTTAGTATTAGCTGCAACTGCAACTTGCATTTTCTGCACTGTTTCTAGCAAATTAAGTTTCCTCACTTTTTTTAGTTTAATTAGTGGTTTTGGAATTTTGAAGCAGAGAGGTCATAAGCACGTGAGAGAAAGTGAGAGAAAAGGACCCATTTTGTGTCAATTTCTCTCTCTCTCTCTCCCCCATGCTTGACTTTTAGCTTCAAATTTCTTTAGGTTTCTGAACCTCCTACTAATCACCCTCTTGTCACGTGTGGTTAGAATTTGCGTTTGTGTGGAATATGACTTTATTTAATTTTATTCGTGAATTTGCCATTTTATTTTTTGTTTCATTTCCCCCAACTCAATTATGTGCTCGTGTCATAACCTTATTAGAAGGTTATAACCATATTATCTCTATGGATCTTGAGGAGACCTTTACATTTTTCTTTGTAAAAATATTTACTCGAGAACAAGCCAGACTTCGTAAAGACAGGAGTCAGTGGAAAGTGGAAACTTAAATTGATAGTGGTGCAGTGGTGTTGGTGGTGGTAGTAATAGCACGACACGCGATAAGAGACATGGAGGAAACATACAATAAGGACTCGGAGGGGACCTATTAGTGCATTTTCCCCGGCGAAGCTACAAATTATAATTGTAGTTTTTTCCTTTTCTCCTTGGTGGTGGTGGGCTGCCGAAACCTTTCTGTGTGCGGCTTAAATAACCATCCATGGCATGTCGACTAATCCCTCTCATTTATTTTTCTCTGCTTTCTATTTATTCGTGTTCTTGTTACCAATTGCATACTATTATACTGTGCTGCTTCAAAGCTCCCGTTTTAAATAGCAAGTTCTCGTTTTCTTCCTTTTGTTGGATTCATGTTCTTTATGGGGTGACTCAACAATGATAATAATATTTTGTACTTCTGGATGCGTATTGCAGAGTCGAGGAACTCACCACCCCGCCGGTACAAGTTCTGGCAGTTCAGCCGTGCTGATGGTGGGTCCTAATTTTAAAGTGGGCAAGAAAATTGGTTGTGGAAATTTTGGAGAACTCAGACTAGGTAAGTTGGTCTGCTGATGATACACACAATATAATATATATAAATATACTTTATGCAAGGGATTGTTTGTTTATCCGAACTGAATACTCTTCTCCGATGTAATCGGAATTGGTAGTAGTGACAGCAAATTTTGAAGTTAACGAGTAACACGATCAGGCCATTATGTCACATTGTGTGTGGGTTGTATATCATTACCAACACCACCTCCTCATCTTCAACACCGGGGAGCGGAGGAGATGCTCCACATGCTCACGAAAAGATTTAGTTTTGTTCTGCTGAGCTTAAGCTGAAGAAAGCGAGAATGTAGTAATTTATGTAATTTATTGAGGTCACATTTACTTCGGAGCAGAGAAAGTCAACAAAGCTACTAACAAAGCAGGAATGCAAAGAGAAAGTCTTGCTAGGACAAATGAAATGAATCCCTCTGCCGTTTCATGTAAGGGAGCGAGCTAGAAAGAAAAGAGGAGGTATTCTATTCACCGCCACGAGCCATAATTCCTTCCTGCATCGTAAGCGAACTCGTTATATGTATTTACTCATATACGATTCGTGCTTAATGTCAATGCAAAGAGTCGGGGAAAGTCCTTGCCAAGTTGTCAATAACACCTCTAAGCACCAGTGCAGTGCGTCATTCCTTTCGTCTGCTGAAGCTAGATTTTTAAAAGAAAGCAACATTTTTTTTGTCCACTTCACTCACGATTTCATTATTCGTATTGTTATCACTACCACACACGCAATTTAAAAAAGAGGCTAGAATTATCATCCTGTGACTCCTTTTTGCTGCTGCTGCTGGAACAGTTTTTTTTGTTCATAATGATAGATAAGAGCCTTTTGGTGGTAGTTGACTCGTCAGAGACTAGGTAGGTGTGTTACGCATATTATTATGTATATTTTTTGTTGGGGCTTTCTGCTTATTTTTAGATACGTTGACGCTGTTTTTTTTAAATCTCTTACATCCACTTCAAATCCATTCTTATTCAGTTTTTGATCCCTTTTGTTTCAGTGGAAAAGGAGTGAGGTAAAATATCCATTCTTATTCAGTTTTTGATCCCTTTTTGTTTCAGTGGAAAAGGAGTGAGGTAAAATAATGAGATGACGTGGGCGGGTGAGAAATGGAATAGAAAATAATGCTCAGTGGAGCGAGGCACCAGGATTACTGACATGGGATATGAGAATTTTACATTTTTTTTCATACAATTAATTACAGCTTGTTTCTCACTAGAACAAAAGAAGGAAAAAATGCTCAGAGCATTTTATTCTGTTTCGTTTGCCACCTCACTGTCAAATTTGACCCACTCCTTTCCTTATAGTTTGTTTGTGTGGAACAAAAAAAAAGCAAATCTGTGGCAGCATGAAAAAGTAGATTCATTCAAGGACTGTGGCGAGCGAATATTATTATGTTGCTTTTGATGATCTCTCCTCAGCCCATTTTAGTTGAGGGTATTAAAAAGGTAAAGGAGACAGCCTTAAAATCACGTTGCATTCTACATTCTAATACCTACAGATACTTACTTCCCAGCAGTAATAATTTGTGGGAAAAGGGAAAATATTATTTTGTGGAATGCGTAATCAAAGTGGGAAGTAGTGTAGATCAGGAAGGACATTTTCCGATTGACTTCACTCACATAAATAGATTTCATTTACATGCATAAATAATCATAAAAAAATAATAATAATAAAGGGAGCGCATAATGCTTACGTAACTGCTGCAAGGATTTTTGTAAGCAAGAATGAACTGTGAACTTCTACGAAGCCGCTCGCTTATGAGAGGAGGAGAAATTTGGAAAGTGAAAAAGCAGAGTTTCATGATGATGGAATCGGATGTAGTGTAACCGACTTCAGTCGGTAGTAACATGATGTAAATTAATGTGATGCATACACATTCGTGTGTGTGGTGCACTCTCATTTCGAAATTGTTCATGGAAAAAAGGGAAGGGAACAGGACACGACGACACAGCCAATAATAATTAGATGCAGCGCTTTGATGATGATGAAAAGGAATATTATGTGAGTTATGGAGAAGAAGGGCTTGTGATTAGCATTCAGGTTTTCGGGAACATTTTTTTATTTATTTAGTGGCTCGCTTGGATGAACGCGAAAAGTGAGTGGATGATTTTATTTGCATGTGATGATAGTAAGTAGGAATTAAGAGAATGGACACAACATATTTTATGTATGTATGTGGCAATCTTTTCTATTTCTAACTGGAAGTTCTTTATTTGACAGTGACACTTGTGCTAGTAATAGTGACTAAACTAAAAGTGAAGCATGGTAATCAGAATGATGGATAGGTTTCTCAAAGCGGAAGTAGGTAACATGACAATGGCTTGGAACGGAAGATAGTATACCATGACATGAAAAATGTTCCTATATGTTAGATAGGTGTACTATGAAACTGCCTTGATGTGGGTGACATGATATAAAAATATTAAATAAAAAAATTGGGTCAGGTATGCTAGCAAAATGAAACACCACACCACCACCTGAATATTGGCAATAACAGTAAAAAAAATAATTCTGATCGGATCTTTTCACCACTTTTGCTTTCTTTATTTATTTTCAGGAAAAAATCTATACACCAACGAACATGTTGCCATTAAGCTGGTGAGTTGGAGAACCAAACATACTTTTTATTATAACATATATATATCTAGACCATATTTACAAAACAGCCTACCACGATATTTGATATTACGACCTGGCTCAACAAAAAGTAAACATTATTTTGTGTGAGAGAGGAGAGAATTTTGTGCTGAGTGCTCTGCTGGGTGAAGAAAAGAGATGCTAGCCATAAGAATAATTGCATTGTTTCTTCTACATTGTTTTCTTGTTTCATGACCAATTTCTTCCTCATCGGATTAATGCTGTCGCCAATTGCTCCAACGAACTCGTGTAATGGGAAATTTACTTTTCTCCTTACTCTACACCCACCACCACCACGACCAACCTATCCTCCATCAATGCCGCTGCATCGCCAATTGCTCCAATGAACTCGTGTAATGGGAAATTTACTTTTCTCCTTACTCTACACCCACCACCACCACGACCAACCTATCCTCCATCAATGCCGCTGCGCTGGACACACGAAAATAAAATTACAACTGACATGAACACGGAACTCTGCTGACTTGATCATCATCGCAATCCTCATGTGAACATAACAGGAACCGATGAAAACTAAAGCCCCGCAGTTGCATATGGAATATCGCTTTTACCGTATTTTAGGATCTCATGGTAAGTGCAGTAAGCATAGGATTATTATCATAATAATAATAATAACAGCAAAAATTTGGATGTTGAGCAGATTTTTAGTTCTATTTATCTACTATTGTCGCCTTGTGATGATTTGGTTGAGACTATTTACTCCACTCACCCATATTGTAAGAAAAAAAGTAAAGGAGTGAGTATTTAGTTAGTTTTATACGATGAGACAGAGAGTGTAATTTTGTTTCATTTTCTTTCCCTTTCTCTTCTTCACTCGTTCTTCCTTTATTTTTTTGTTGTTGATGTTGCTCTACTGGTCAAATCACTCTCACCGGCAGAGCTCATGTTTGATAAAGGATGTGGAGAAGAAGTAGCCATAGGGTTACCTACCTATCCCAGAAACTGTATAGGTATTATTGCCGTCATTTTGCGTGATGTGACCTTTCTCTTCTGTAATCCAATTTTCTCTCTTTTTTGTTACCGGATTATTAAATACACTCGGAGAAGAAAAGGGAGAGAGAGAAAAGTCGAAGGGAAAAGGGAGCTTTGAGCTCCATTTTGTAGCTTTTGTTGGAAATTAATGAGGTAGAGAGAAAGCAATGAAAGTATAACTTGTATATATAGAGTATGTGTAGGTATGTCTTCTTCTTTTTTTTGTTGAGCCGTTGTGTAACTTTTTTTGTGCTCTTGGCCAACAAGCTATATTTTTTGTGCTTGAGGAAATAGGTTTTTAAAGTCACAGCCTTGAGACGATGTGTTTTTTTATTTGCACTTGGAATGGACAATGATGCAAAGAAATGATGAGGCTTTTTTATATACATACAAGGAGGAGAATAAGAAAGTTACATTTTTATGACTTGTTCTTTTTCTGTGGAGCTCTTGACCAAAGTCATCATCAGAAGAAAATTGTTTGTTGTTTAAGATAAAATGGTACACAATTGCGAGTCGCCATTGTGCTGCTCAACATGTTGCTGATTTTATTTTTGTATCGTACACCCAATGCCGATGGACATGCACCACGGCATCATATTATGCATTATGCATATATCTTGCTTCTTTTATTCATGTGCACTCTTGACCAAAGTCATCATCAGAAGAAAATTGTTTGTTGTTTAAGATAAAATGGTACACAATTGCGAGTCGCCATTGTGCTGCTCAACATGTTGCTGATTTTATTTTTGTATCGTATACCCAATGCCGATGGACATGCACCACGGCATCATATTATGCATTATGCATATGCCTTGCTTCTTTTATTCATGTGCCTTTCTCCTGTAAAATATTGCAGAAGGTGTACCAGAGGTGTACTATTTCGGACCATGTGGGAAGTACAATGCCTTGGGTAAGTATTTTATGCTTTGTTGTGTTTTTAATTTTTATTGTAAATAAATGTTATGATAATTATTTCTAACTAGTTTATTTTTTGGGAGAACCTGTCATGAGGCGCTTCGAGGTTTTGAAACATCCATAAATTGGAAAAATAAAATAAAGTGTTATATATTTTTTTTGCAGTAATGGAGCTCCTGGGTCCGAGCCTTGAAGGTAAATATGAATCCTTTTTATTATCGTATAACAACAGGTGACAATGCCTAGGTATGATTTGCAATAACTCAGTAATTTGAATTTTTTTTGCAGACCTCTTCGATCTCTGTGGAAGAAGATTTTCGTTGAAGGTTAGTCGCAATAAATGCAATAAATGGTGGCAATTGAATATACGAAAAGTAACGTTCAGTTTAAACATTTAAAAATTGTTTTTTGTCCCTTTCCATGGAACTTGAAGACTGTTCTTTTGGTTGCCATCCAGTTGGTAAGCAGCTCGAGACCGAGAGCAAGATAGAAGAAAAGAGAATGAGATGAATTATATATCCTTTTTATTATCGTATAACAACAGGTGACAATGCCTAGGTATGATTTGCAATAACTCAGTAATTTGAATTTTTTTGCAGACCTCTTCGATCTCTGTGGAAGAAGATTTTCGTTGAAGGTTAGTCGCAATAAATGCAATAAATGGTGGCAGTTGAATTGGCTATCGAATATACAAAAGTAACGTTCAGTTTAATCATTTTAAAATTGTTTTTTGTCCCTTTTCATGGAACTTGAAGACTGTTCTTTTGGTTGCCATCCAGTTGGTAAGCAGCTCGAGACCGAGAGCAAGATAGAAGAAAAGAGAATGAGATGAATTATATGCGACCTGCTAATATTTGTTCAGGAGATTGCGAAGTAGAAAGAAATGGACGGTTTTTTTTATATAAATGTGCTTTCTTTTTCTTTCTCCCATGTTTACAGTTACACAGGATAGAGTATGTCCACTCGAAGCACCTAGTGTACCGAGATGTAAAGCCAGAGAATTTTCTAATTGGCCGGAGTTCGAATAAGAAAGACAAAGTAATTCATATATAAATATTCATATATAAATGGACGTCAAACCGATTCTTACTTTCTTACTTCAAATTTTTTTTCCCAGATAATTCATATAATTGACTTTGGGCTAGCCAAGGAGTACATTGATCCGGAAACGAATAAGCATATACCATATAGAGAACATAAGAGCCTCACCGGAACCGCTCGTTACATGAGCATTAACACACATATGGGTCGAGGTAACAAGATAAAACACATTGATCCGGAAACGAATAAGCATATACCATATAGAGAACATAAGAGCCTCACCGGAACCGCTCGTTACATGAGCATTAACACACATATGGGTCGAGGTAACAAGATAAAATAACCTTTGAAACCATTTTATAATGTGAAGGATTTGCCAATGCCAGTCTTAAGAAATATAAGGCTCTCCTGTGACTCGTTTGAAAATGATGAATGATTCTGTTTATTGCGCAGAGCAAAGTCGTAGGGATGATCTGGAAGCATTAGGACATATGTTTATGTACTTTCTTCGCGGGTCTTTACCGTGGCAAGGTGATTAATTTAAAAGTAATTGATACCTCGGATAAATACGAAAGTCACGATGGTATCTCTACTGTAATTACCATGAAGTTTCCTAATGGAACCTGCTAATGTTTTTCTAACTTTGAAATTATGACCAGGCCTTAAAACATCAACCCTCAAGGAAAGATATCAAAGAATTGGGGACACGAAGCGCTCGACCCCCATCGAAACCCTCTGTGACGGCTACCCTGGTATGTATTGCAACGGCTATGAAAAGATTATTATTATTAGATTTCTATTGCTGGTCATTTCAAAGACCAGAGGATGCGGCGTAACTACTATGGTACACTTCACTCGTTATTATTAGAACAATTTTCTAATCTATTAGTAGGACAGAGGGTTCTTTCGTCATCAGCTTTTGCGAAGGAAATGTTTAGGATTATTTTCATAACAATCACGATTATTATTATTATTATGAGGTGGTTTCAACTGAATCACAATTTTTGTATTGACTTGCATGAGGGAAAGCCTGTTACTATTTTGTGACGTGGTCAGTTTTGCTTACACGTGATTTTTCCAGCCCCTCACTTTCGCGCAGTTGAGGGTACTCAGAAATGCCCCTCCCTCCAACTGCATCAAGTCTAGAGCAGGACAGGTTTTTTCTTTTCTTTGTTTACGTAGAGATTACCCTTTTTGAAACTCTTGGCAAACGTTGAGTTTGTAATTTCCCACTCGCTCATGTAATATTTTTTTACTTGAAGTAGATTTGATGTAGGTCAGTGTTGTAGATTAGTGATTTTATTATAAGAGATAAGGTAGGAATAATTTTTGGGTGGATACGTTGACTTGTTAATGTGAAATTGCTGGTAGATTTGTTGGCCATCAAAAGATGGACTTGTTTTCTGACTTTTTTGTGTGTTGTGTGTTTTGTCACAGTCTACTCCAATCGGATCATTGCAGACTGCCCATGAAGTGATTTCCCCTCACAGGTAAGACATGTATATATTTATTTATTTATTTATTTATATTAACAATGTCTAATGATAATAGTAGACATTTTTGGGTAAAAGGGTAATGTCTAATGATATTTTGATAGAAGTTTTAATAAAATCTTTTTTTATTTTCCCTTCACAGAGAACAAAGACATCATCCTCACGCTGCTGCCCACAATAACCCCCGAGCAGCCAAGGTAAGAATTATTCCTTGCCACCTACTTTAGCAGAAAGCAGAGAAAGAAACGCAGCATAGTTGTGCCATAAATAATTCACCTATTTATTAGCCAGTTTTTTAGTGATTTTTTACAAAATAAGACTCACAATACCAAATCAGTTTTGGCTGTGTACAACAGCTATAACGATAGTGTGTAAACAATTAAAACAAAATTTTTTATTTACGTTTTTTTCCTGACATCGCGCTCATATCTAATTTTTCTATTAACAAAGCATGTAACAATAACGCACACAGCTATTATCTATTTAATAAGTTATAAAAAAAAAGAGTTTTTTGTCTTGTGGTTGTTTTTATATTGTGTGTGGTGGTTTTCGTGGTTGTGATATTTTTTTTAGTAAAAGTGCATACTACTACATAACAAGTACAAAACTTACTATTTTTAAATAATTCAGAATAATAATATTCTCTAATAATAATAATAATCTTTGAAAGCGGAATATTTTTTTTAGAATCAAATGTGTACCTTAAAAAAAGCTGCTCTTAAATTAGGCATATTATAAGATGATATGATTTAGAAGCTTCAACCTATTAATATCCACAAAATCCATACTAACGATAGATATTCAATGACTCGCAAATCAAAGATGGACACAACATCAATTTTTCATTCGTTGCTTCTTTGCTCTGGCAATCGTTTCGTTTGCAGAAAGGAAGTTTTTATTGGTCCGGTTAGGGTTAATTATTTGTGATGCTCTCTCACCCTCCGATAAGTAATTCACACACCACTCTTATCTAATTATTTAATTCTTGTAACAAACGGTGTAGCTCAAATGAGACAATGTTTTAAAAATTCAAACCAAGACAAAAAAAGCTAGGAATTGTTAATAATGCAAAAAAAAAATGTAAAATTGATGAAAACAAGTCGGCTAAATCTAAAGTATAACTTTTTGGTTGTGTTCTTGTCCTTTTGTGACTGTTGTGGTTGTCGTGATTGTGTCGTTCGCAAAATAATCTCTCTCCTCACGCTCCTCCTCCACTACTCTCATACGACACACAACAACACTACTACTACTTCCTTTTGCTGCTGTAAAAAAAATTGTCACAAAATTTTTTGCTACTACCGCTACTTCACCAATCGAGCAGGGGGGAGGTACTGGTAATAAAGAGAGTGGATGGTCGGATAACCTGCAGAATTGGCCGTCACACGACCTTACTCCCGGAAATGATCGGCATGGTTCTGTACAGGTGAATATTCTAAAAACAATTCATCTCATCTCTCTATGTCTAAAACAAAAAAAAAACAAGAAAGAAATTTGCCTCTCAGTATTTTTTTTTTGTATAAGAAATGTCAAAAATTCGTGAAATGAAAAGATTATATATACTTGTGTCTTTTAGTGTAGCCATAAAATACATAAATGTGTGTGCGTTTTTTTTCTTTCTTTTTTTGTTCGGTAAAAGCAGAAGAGATTCTTTCTACTTTAATAGTTCATTGTGATTTTTTATGAGATTGATACTCTTTTCTCCAACAACTCTTGAGTTGATTGTTATTATCCCTGTGTATATATTAACTATGTATATTTTTGTGTTACGTCAGCAGCATTTTTTTATGTTTGTGAGCCATTTTTTTTGTTTATCTTCTCGTCTCCGCTGCTCTTTCTTTTTTTCTCTGTGTATATTATAGAGTAGTCAGTGGATCATAATGGAATATATCTTCATCGCTGTATGATAAGTTGGGCTGTTAGGAATTATTTGATGTGTCTTCTTTCTTTGTGAGTCACTAGAGGACACGAATAAATGGAATGTGTTTTTTCTCTTGTTGTTGGCAGCTTCTTTTTCGTAAAAATCCCTTTTTCTTGGTGTCTCTCGGTAATTTATCGATTGGTTTGGTTGTACACGTACCACTTAATGTCATATGCCTGCGCGTTCACATCATCAACCTTTTGGCTTATGTAATCTTCAGAAAATCTCTCTCGCTCTCTTTTCTTCCATGCTTGCTTCTTCGTCTTTCTTAGTTTTTTGTTTGTGGTCAACTGGCTCCGTGCTGTGTGACTTGTGTAGGTTTTGGCAGGAAAGAATGTCGTTTTGTGTTATGTCAGCAGGTGTACTCAATATGTATGGAAATGAGTGAATGGAAATATTTAGACACATTGATAGAATCCCTTGAGTCGTAATAGCGTGAACTCACATACCTACAATATGTGCAGACTTTTTCTTTCTTCGTCAAAAGTTGCTTGTGGACGCCAAAAAATGTAATCTACTTGGAGCATAACCTTTTTTTTGGTAATATAGTGCGCGAATATGAAAGAATATTTTTCTAATCATACACGCACATTTACCGCAAATGTTATGAGAGTATTATGGTTGACACAATTTTCCTCTCACTTTCCATTTTGTTTGAATTTCCTCCCGTTTTCCCCAGTTTACGTTTTTTTTCTGCTTTTTATATTGTCACTGACAGACAGACCAATTATGCCATTTTAGATGATTGAAAGTTGAAAAATAAAGC
>JAHZNF010002234.1:0-29714 GCA_027744215.1 Troglopedetes dispersus
TGTGTCCTTTCTCCGTATTTCTTTTCTGCAAGAAATGGGGCACCTACCTCTCTGATTTTAAAAAGTACTTTGCATGACACTTCTTTTTTCTAGAAGTTCTTAACAATATTCCCTCACCGTTTCATATATCATCATTGAGTTTTCACCATCTGTTCAGGAAAATCACTTGAGCAACATTTACGCGAAATAAAATAATATATACAAGTCAGAAGGAATCTGCAGAGAAAAAAATTAAAATGATAAAAAGTGTTCGAGTGAAACATCTGGAATGGAAACATATGAGGCTGACATAAATTCGAGAAAATTTTATGGCTACCTACAGTGATCTCATAAAAGTTGGATAAAAAATGATTTCTCTCTAACTCTAGAGTACAAATACTAAAACGCATAAAAGTGATACTACACACATAAAGATATTCACTATAGGCGAATAAAATTGAATAAGTCTCAACTTTTTCCCAAATCTAAAGATTTTGGTTGGTGGTCGCAATCATATTGGCTAAGAACGATATGCCATTTGGCAGTGCCAATATTCAGGGAGGGCTTATATAAAGGTAATGCATATACAGACATCATCATGTATCATATTACCACATTACAGGCTTCTGACTTCTGATCATGACATGAAGGAAACCGCAAAAGGAAAGCTGTGGGAATGAACTGTCTCAAATTCCACATGATACCTTTCGCCACGCGATTTGTTTGCCAGTTCCACAATGGTTTCGTACAAATACTTTTAAATTTATACAACTCAATATACCCAAATATAATGAAAAGGAAAAGAAATACAGCATGAAACATGAGCACACAACAAAGAGAATTCAGATGTTTAAAGAAAAGAAATAGAGCCGGAAATGTATGTATTTTTTTTGTACGTACCACAAGTTGGTTCTCTAGCTCCTGCTTCTGTGCGGAGACCTTGTTAAGTTTATCCGAGGTCTCCCCAACGCGACCCCTTTCAGCTTCGAGTTGTGTGAGAAGATCATTCTTTTCTTGAAGAGTCCGGAGTTGCTTTTCTTCAATGTTCTTCCTCAGCTTCTCCTCTTTCTCCAATTTCTCCTCGGTCTTGTGAACTTTTTCCTCCAGTTTCTGTTTGTAATTAACTTGTTTATCATACAAATCTGGCCCTGGATGCCCAGTGGGCATTATAAGTTCAGGGTCTTCGTCTTCCATGGTCATGTTGGCAGTTGTTTTTGCTGGACTTTATATATGATTACAAAATGTGAGTATTTGTATTTTTGACGATGGCAATCGCACAAAGAAATTGAACAGAAAGTGGTGCACCACAATCTTCGTCTTTTTTTCAGATATAAGATGTTTCGAACGTGTGCACACTGACAAGAAACAAAAAATCACCTCTTTCTTTCACCAATATAAACTCGTCACCTTTATTGAAAACGTAGTAACCTAATTCTACTGAAATATTATTCTACTATCACAAAAATCTTTTCGCATGTAGATTGAATTTCTGAACGAAAAATAGTCAGCACTACAGGTATTTTCCTTCCGTTTGATCTTGTTTATTAGGCGTTGTTGCTTTTGTACCAGAAACTATATGTATATAAAATCACAAAAAAGAGAATTGTGCAACTGCACCGTTTCTCAACTACACTACTAAAACTTTTTCCTTCCGTATTTCTTTACAAAAAATTGAACACGTACGATAAGGATGTGTCGGGCACTGCTGCACAAAAAATAAATATTTCCTCTTTTTCAAATGGAATAACTTATCGTTGAGTATCAACTTTAAAATTCTAAAAATAAATAAATTAAATTGGATTGATATTTGTGTTATCCGTGTTTCAAGAGAAGCGAGGTGATGACGAGTCGAAGAAAGAGGTGAAAATGATTTATGATGATGATGATCGTCTATGTCCGAATTGCCTTTTCGATCGTTAATATATTAAAGATACTCGGCGAAAGTGGAGGTGGAGTGGAGGTAGGGGCGGTAGTAAAAATTTAGTAGGACATCAGGAAAAATTCGAAATTGAGCCTGACTACTAAACTCCTTCTCCCTTCCCCCTGTCTGATGGGACGGACTACACAACAAAAGCTACGAGCAGAGAGTGTGGCTGTGGTGGTGATGCTTCGTCGTCGTAAGAGTTGACTGACTGGCTGGAATCACAACCCTACTAAACTACCAGTGATTATGTTAAGTGTTACGCTATTTTTCAGTAGCACATATATAGTGTACGTTTGAGATCACCATCGCCATCCCCTCTCCCATCCGCCCACATTTGTTTTTTTGCATTTTTATGATGTGAATAACTGTGGTTGCTGCGCAAGCAGACGTAATATTTTCCCTTCCACAAGGAAACCAAGAAAACATAAACCATCGCACTACTACCATTAACTTAACATCGTCAAACCGAGTACTCATAAGCATGTCTTTTTGAAAACATCAAGCTACTGCTTAATACTAATAGTGAAAGGAACCACAAAAAACCGAAATGGGATGGGAGCTCCTCTTATCAGTGTGCCATCATCGTCGTATTCGTCATCATCATCAGCATCTTAATAACTAAATAAACATGTGCCTAGCCAGTTGTATGCGATAATAAATATAAGCAATCCTTAAAATATTTCTTCCTACTTGGTTTTTTATTTTTTCTATTTTACCTATGACGATCGCACTGATGATGTATGCAGCTAGGATGGTCCAAAAAATGTTTGCATTGGGATGCCACAGCAATGCAATGATATCAAGGAATGAAGACAGAAAAAGATGGAACCTATTTTTTGCTTTTTGGAGCTGCACATAAGATGGTTTTCAAAAATTATCTCTAATGATGATGCGATGACGAGTTGACTTACGTGGAAGCCGAGTTCTTCTTAAATCAAGAACATGGAAGTAGCATATCACAATGAAACTGTGGCGAATTATTTTTGCTATCGACTTATTTTTACATCGCCGCATACCTTCCAAATATGCGTAGGAAAAAAATTAATAATAATAAACCCAGCACGCAAACCATGCCCACAACATCTCACATTTCTGCGGTCAGAATCTTGCCAATACAAATACTGCGTGCAATTTGTTAATGCCGGCATCTCTACCTGCGTTTTGCCAGAGTGAGTTCTAGAAAATCAGTTTTTGCATTCGGTAAAACCTATTTTGAACTACACCTATTAAATATTCCATTCAAAAACTTTTATCAGCAATCTGACTTCAGTGTCAGTAGAGCACAATACCTACATAAAAGTGTACCTACCTACGTCAAACAATCCTCGGAGTAATGCAAATTCCCTGTTCCTTTTTTAGGTTAAACTATTTTGTGTAGACGGATGGACGCACCGACACACTTAGCAATGGTTATTTATAATGATCGCGTAAGAAATTTAAAGTGTTTACAGAAGTACTTCAAAGGAGGAAATATCAACAAAACATTACCGTAAAAATAAAGAAAGTAGAGAAACTCACAGGCACATGAACGCATTCATAAGGCCAGAAAATGTTAAACAATTTTTAGCCCTGCTTAAATTATATGATCGAGATTAGGTTCTCGGACCAAATTGTGGAATTTAATGTCTGAGTTATCTGGTCGGAATACTAAAACCAATTCAATGTGTGTAAGTACATGCAATTCAAAACAATATTTTTATTGGCTTTCACTTTTTCCGAAATTCGTGAATTTGGATTCTTTTCTGAAAGTATTATTCTGCTGATTTAGAATAAAAACCCGTGTATTTCAAATACGAAACAAAAAGTTATGCTTAAAAATTGGCACTCATTTACACCACAAGACAAACGTTATTTTGAAAAAAAATTAACATTTTTTGCAGATGGCTTCATTTGATCATTTTTGGAGGGCCTTCAATGTACTTTAAGAAAAACAGAATGTGACATCATATAAACCCAGAAGTTATTCCATATACAATTTTATCTGTTTCCCAAGGGAAAAAGAGTCACCCAACCGTGCTCTTTTTGAGTAGCAATAACTGCTTTACATGAACATACATCTAAAAATTGGAGACATTATTTTTCTTCCTCCTCTTCTACTTGGATTCATAATTTCTGCACGTTTTCCATCTGTCAATTTTTGGATGTTATATTTACCCATGCAAGAGGGGGAGAAAATCTGTCTACTGAAAAACCGTCAGACGCAAGGAGGGTGTCGAGAAATTTGACTACAAACTTTTGGTATCTCTCTGTCCTCCGAGTGGATCATGTTGGTTCAAAACGTAGCATTGAATCATACGAATTCAAAACGCACTCAGCAGGTGTAACACAAGCAACTTTTTAAGTAAACCGAATCCATCAAAGAGGAGAAAAGCAGCAGGGCTGATATGTATAATAATATGTTTATCTTGCATATATCCCATATGTTCATCTATTTTCCCCTTTTTCCACTAAAACTTACCAAAACTGTTCACGAACTCAGACACTATAATTTGTATACATTCGATTACTTACGGAGCTCTTTGAAACCCATGCAGAGTGGGCGCACGGAATGCTTTACTTCAATCTTTCGAATTCCAAAGAAAAGTGAATCAATACTTATTTATGATTTCATTAATAGATTCCAACCAGCAAAGAGTTAGTACAGGCGCGTGATTCACAGACAAAATGTTGAAAGCACGTACACGTACCTACCTCGTTCAAATAAGCAAGTTCTTCTAAACATGCATTTCATTTAGGTGGTCCTGTAACCAGTTTTGGGATGATCAAAGAAACATGCATGCATTGAGATAATGAAATGAATAGGCTGATTTTTTAGTTCTCTGGTATGACACATTACTTGCGGAATTCAGCAATAAAAGATATACCTTTAGGACCAACGCAATGTTCAGAGTTCAGATCAGTGTTCAAGGAGGAAACAACTCTACTTAACTTTTTTCCAAATTCAAACAAAATGAAAAGCAGAGTATGTCCATGGAATGTTGAATAAAATGTTCTGAAACTCAATCCCTAACTTGTACTTTACCTTTCTCTTTCTCCTTTTCTCTATACAGCCATGTATCTTTTTTAAAAAATAATTTTTTTCTGGTGTTTTCCGACACATCTTTGAAGTCACAAGACTCCCCTGCTGGGAAGATTTTGAGAAACATATGTACACATTTACAATATATCTTCCTTTTGGTGCTTCATAAAGTTTTTAGAGTCACACGCCACAAGGGTTGCAAAGATTTCACAGGGTGACGAAATAAACCACGCTCATATGCACAAATTCAGTGCACAGTGCCAGGTGCGACACATGAGGAATTCGCAAGAATTGTACGGAAACAAAGTGTGAGCTTGGAACACTGAACTGCTTAATGTAAACAGTTTTCATTGTCATTAAATCTTGGATGCAAATGCAAAGAGGTTTTTTGCCCTTTCATAAAAGCTCGAAAATTGTTTACTATCTAATTTCAACAGAAACTGGTTATGATTTCTGTATTTTTCCGATTAGTTCAATCCTCATTCGTCATGCCTTGTGCAGACTTCATATCAAATCAAGATAAAGTGAATTTGCTATGATGCATGAGAAGTAAGAATTGGATCTTAAACCATATTTGATTTTACGCTAACAACTTCCAACATGACCTGTTAACTGTGATGATGTTGGTTGACCCTAAACTATACAATGCAGGTGAAGCATATCAACATGAATGAGTACCACTCATACCTTGATTTCATCTTCCACGCGGGTGACTTGGAGCAGAGGTTTAATTTTCTGCCACAATCGGTACCATGGCCATCCACGCAAAGCCATGTATCGTCGCAAATTCCGTTGGACAACTTGCAATGCGACTCTGAAATTTAAAAAAAAAGTGTCAGTAGTAATAAGCAGAAAATGTGACGAAATTCTCCCATGGATCCTTGTTTGCTTAAATTTTCCCCGTGATTTTACCAGGAAATCACATGGAAAGATACAATTCAAATTCTAAGCAGCAGCTGTTTTGAAAGTGTACCAGTTAGAAAAAAACTTCTTGATTGACATTTCATTACATGCTGAAGTGAAGCACACAACCTCACGTAGTTCTTGACCTTACCACAAATAACTTCTTGTCTTTTCAATTTTTGTAAATGTATACGAAAGAAAAATTTCTACAAGAGGTGATGCTTCTTTCTTATATTGCTTAAATCACTCAAATTATCGTGAAAATACCATGCACATTTTTTTAGTAAACTTAATTAAGAATATGAATATTTGTATTACTCATTGTCATCCTGAGAAATTTCGGCAGTGAGGGTTTCATTTTCTGAGGCAGTCATTTTTTCGATAGTCTAACGCGTGTTAGAATTTGGAAGTGATAAACCAAACAGTAGCCTTTTAAGACGGTTAGCGGGTGATCCTTGTTACATAAACAAAATCCTGACGTCACGATGTAAATAAAAAAGACACTGAATAATTTTGCAAACAGTTTTGTGTAGAAAGTTTTTTTGGAAAATAAATAACAGATCCACTCTCAATAAATATGGTGGCAGCATAAACTAACCACAAATCACTTGTTATCTTTTTAAAAATTAGAAGATTTTTTAGACTTAAAATTGGGCAATTGAAAATTAAAGTCTAACAAAAAAGAAATAACATTTTATAACTTTTGCTGAAGAACACTTAATGTTAATAAAAAAAGTTCACGTTATTGACAACTTAATATTAAGTTTTTGCACGGTTGAAATTAAATCATGGTTATTTGGTATTCTGTTACATTACTCGTTCGACTTGTACTATCGTTACGTTGTCTCTTCTTATCAACGTATCACTGCTCCCACTGAACTGACACTTTTTCCAAAGAGTACTGTAATTTGAGGAATTGATAAATAGGTCGACGTGTGTTGCGATGAACGATATAAGCAGCCGTGACGCCATAAAAAGAAAGCAACAATAAAAGACAATATACCTTTGCTCCATGAGCCTCTTGTAAGATTTCTTGGAGATGTAGCCACGAACTGTTGATTGCATCCATGTAATGATTTTCCCGAGCCGTTCATCACGGATTTCTTCAAGCTGACCCAAAACGCCAGCTCTAAAATAAAAAAATACAAATTAAATTACAATTCTGAAACTAAATATAAGGATAGCGTTTCATCGCAAGCATTAGACTGAGCAAAAGGCGAGCATCACATTGGTCGAAGGAAACACCAATTAAATTGGGTAAAGTGCTTGCTATAAAAGTATACTTTCGACTATGTATTCAATGCTATATAGGAATTTTTCTGCAATAAAATCAGTACATGCAAAGCAGTAATTGTCAAGCATCATTTTCGCTGTCGGAGGAACTTCTGGCTGCACGCTTGGTCGTTGTAGGCGGAGGCATATCAGGGAAACGGGTGTCACTTACTCTTCGTTCTTTTGCTAGTCTATCCTCATTAGTTGGCTTTTCAAATCCGCCATAAACTTTAAATTGATATTATAGTAATAATAAACTCTACAGTCCCTTTTCCCTTAATGCTTTTCACAAGAGGCATTTTAATACTTTAGCTATGCTGAAATCTTATTTAATTTTTAAAAATAAATTTAAAAAATCGAGATAATAAAAAATTAAACGGACAATATTTACAATTAATAAAAAAATGAAATGAGAGTACGACACGATGATAATAAAAGTCAGTTTGCCATGCATTGAAAATGTCTGTGACGTGACTCCTCGTCCTCACTCATCATAATTCCGTGGGAAAGAAAACTCTGAAGTTTAGGTTCAACCTGCACAAATAATTGCAATTGAATTGTATTCTTACCGGAAGAACACCTTTTATGTGGCCCAAACGATAGTTTTCAGGATCCATTTCAGTCGAATGGTAGCCCCAAGATCGCACCACAGCGTCAGGAATTAAAACATCAAAGAGTATCTCAATTAAGATCTTCATATTTAACTTCGTTTACCCCTTGAGGTTTAATTAGGGGCATCATTTTAAACTAACAATATTAGCCATGCGACCACCGCTCCTTCCGTTATTATTCAGGAAGAACACCTGTGGTATCCATCATAATAACGAAATGTGAGGGGGTGGAATTAATCGCTACATGAAAATATAGAGATAGTAATGACGCTACTAATTCTAAGCAGATGCTACAATACTACGATAAAAAATACTGAAAGTTTCAGCATATTTCTTGCAAAAAACTGCTAGTATCACATTAAAAGTTATATATAATGAAGCATATATGTTTCTGTGGTTAGCACATGCAGTTGAAGTTGAACCAAGTCGTTTTTTGATTCATGGCGTTATGGTTAAAATAGAATTTGCAATAACTAAATTTCAATACATTATGTTTCAGCCTGCCAAAAAGTCTCTTTACAACCACATGTAAATACAGTAGCATCTTAATCCATAATAATCACAAATTTATTATATAAGTTCTATTAAATTATATAGAAGCGGAAAGCCTTGAATTCGAAAAGTTTAAACATCCCGAGCATATTTCATTTACCTAATATGAACTGTCATGCAAGTAGTAATAAGCAGCACAGGCAACCTCGTCAGAAGAGTCACGCGGTCTTTTTTATTTTAAGGTAGACGAAAGGGCATAAATATTAAAGTGGTATATCATTCTGAACGGATTGTCACACATGAGGTTTAATTATTTTGCTTCAAAATATTTTATTAATATCACTAAATATATTTCTTATCCCACGTATTATAATGACTACACGTCATTATATTATGTGCTTTGCTTTTGGTAGAGTTCTAAATCCCATGTGTGAGTGCAAGATAAAAGATAAGAATATTATTAGCGCATTAGCGGGAATTTCGTTACACTGGGTAAGCATACTAATTAAGCTATTAATTATGGCGAAGGAGCACAGGCATGCTACACAGCGGGCCCTAAAAATGCACACCAGCAAAGAATCATAAATTTTATCATTAGCACGTTCCAGATTAAGTTTGCCTCTAGCAAGCTTTCCTACGAAATTTTAATTTTGTGAGACCATTTGTTAAACTATATTTCTTTTCAGTGGATATTTTTATCTGTTCATTAGTAGAAAGGAAATAAGGAATGGCAGTGCTATGATGAATTTCCGATTTAATTTAATTAATCCACCTCTAAAGTGCAGTCTTTAGAACAGTGAAGGCACTATTGTGGTCATAATAATTAATATTGAGCAATTTATTTTAGCCTGCTTGCCACGTGGTTCCCTTAAAAACAGCATAATTATTATAAGGTAGGTAAAGCAAATGAGCAGAGCTGAGCTCAGCAGCGTTATTGGTTGCGGCGGTGAGGCATCATTCTCGTAGCGATTGCACACAGACAAGAAATTGTGTAGCAGGCAAAATAGTTGTCTTAAAAAATATAATTGCCTTCGTGTGACCCAGTCGGAACTGGTCAGGGTCAAGATTGACCGTATCCAAAATAATCTCAGCACACTTGTGATCGTCATCAGTTTTCGAAGTGGCTTGGGGAGCAAGGATCTTGTAACTTTAAGCAAAATCAGAGAAATCGGAGAGGATAAAAAACAGGTAATCAAACATTTTCAGTATCACTAAACTAATAAGGAAGTATACTAATTACTAATACTATATATTAGACAACTGTAATGTGTTTAACTTTCATCACAACCTGGATGTGATAAACGTTTCATTATTATTATTTGAATTTATTTTGGTTAAACAGAAGCATGGGTCATATTCAACTTGTTTTTTACAAGCTTGCAGACAGCAATTGTTCTTCCGACAATTCCCTCAACTGCTCCAGGAGAGAAGAATATACAAAATGGGGACAAAATGCTATTGCCCAACAAAGAACACACACATAATATGCAAAAGTTGCAGAACCACAATGTTACTACGTTCAGAGGATTGTCCCTTGTCCTGTTCTCAGTCACTGCATCATCAGTCAGGTAAAGTAAGCTTAAACCGAATGTGCTAAAATTTAATACTATTTCCAGTCGTAAGAATAACCACAGGGTACACCGACGGTGAACCCTACTTCCATACAATAATATTAAAATTAGGTAAGTCACTGTCTCATTCTTCTGCCAGCATGAAACAAGCAATGAATCTGTCTGTCTTTCGCTGAAAAAGTTTCGTTTTGTTCCAGACGGAAAAGTGATATAAAGTCAGTACAGTACAGGAGCGACTGCGATCTACAAAATGATAATCCACACTTCGTGTGTGTTCAGTTAGTTGAACTTCGTGCATAAGCTTTCTCTTGTATCGAAAAAGGGGTATGAGAGCATGTCTCCGTCATCCTTGTTAGAGACAGATGGTATGAGAATTCAAGGACATGATTGAGCACGGAGCAAAATTATATATTTTGTCACGATCACCAGATCACTTCGCTAATACTGCAAGAAGGGGGTAGAGTTATCGAATACTTTTGGGGAAAATCTGATTTAAAAAATAGTCTGTGGATAGAAATAAACAAGACACTTTATCACTTGTGTCATCTCTGTTTTCCCTATTATTCATGTCATGTAATGGCTGACGTAAGCTCTATTTAACAGGAGGAATCAATCACTCTAAAAGTAGATAATGAAGTGTGAACGCGACAGTAAACTTCGCGTGTGTGTTACAGAAAGTTTTCCTATATAAAATAGCTTTAAATTGGAATACAAGCAAAAAAAGGAAGAAAGCATGTTGGGAAAAATGGTATTTATATACATTACTTTGTAGTGAAGATCTAAACGCTAAACCAAAACTTGATACCACGCAGATTTGTAGCCATGTTTTACCAAACGAGTGTCAATTCTATTCTATGGTTTTACGTAATAATTGTTAACATTACGAACTATATCTCGCAGCAACTACACCTACACACGTTTACGGTACATATGTATATGTACCAAATCGACTAAAATCAACAATGTAGTTCGATAGAATTAGGCAGAATTCAAACTGTCGCGTTTCATGTGCTTGCTAGTCTACTTGCCATTTCGATACTGCTTGACAAGAGCTTATACATATGTATACGTACATTTCTTAAAACACTCTAAACACCCAAAGAAAAACAAGACATATTCCGCAGTTCTGTCTTAAGAAAATAGACGGAAAAGGCGAAGATCCAATGCTTCACAAAATGTACGCATAAATAAATAGCCAAATCAGTCGTTTATGACATTAATGTATCTTTTAAGAAGATCTTTTTTTCAAAAAAATTGTTTCTTCCATTAAACCAGTGGAGAGACGTCATCACTGTATTTTTATGTACATATTTAAGACTTGAGACTCTACGTTCACTTTCAGTTCTAGTCTAAATAACGCTCAAACTTACTAGCTGAATATGCCAAAAGTCAAAACGGTTCCTTCCGGAAATTACTCTTACGAAACGGTCAATTCGCTAAAAAAAATACGTCAAACGAATTAAGTTCTTTATTATTTGGATTCCGGAGATGTGAATCATTTGACTTTTCTCATATCACAGCGCTTTTTTGTACTAATAGAATCTAAGAAATAAACGCATTCTACATACATCTAGGGAAAGCATCGATCTCTCGGAATCATCGCAAAACTCGATAA
Organism: Troglopedetes dispersus; assembly: GCA_027744215.1. Classification (NCBI taxonomy): domain Eukaryota; kingdom Metazoa; phylum Arthropoda; class Collembola; order Entomobryomorpha; family Paronellidae; genus Troglopedetes; species Troglopedetes dispersus. Next base: position 11,387 of record JAHZNF010002234.1, read on the forward strand.
AACACTGAACTGTTTGTCAATTACATGCCTTTGTGTGGCCCAAGCGATACTTTTCAGGATCCATGTCAATGGAATCCATACAGACTTTCGCCATTGATTTGACATCAGGTGCCGAATTCATGGCAGCAGCAGCTAAAATGAGGTACCTTAGAAAATAAAAATGCTAACATAGTCACCAGAAGAATGCAAGCAAAGAGGAAAAGGAGAAATACTATTATAAAAATGTTCTTTGGTGGTGAGAACTTTTGACAAAAACTGATTATACTGCAACAAGGTACTATAATGCACTTAATTATTCCCAACATTAACAGAAATCAAAACTACCGTGTCAGTGTCACATGTCCTTTTAAAATTACAGCGACATTTTCTTCCAACCTAATAATAGCTTGGAAGATAAGGTGTGGAAAGATTTTTGTTTCCAAGAAGTTTGGGGCTCTTACTATGTATTTCTTCCTGTCATTGTTAAATATATGGTTGGAAGCATGCAGCTACATACTCACAAAGATTATCATTTTTGAAACTTGATGTTTTGGTCTTTTGACATGATTATGACTCTTACACTGTGGTCCATTTGGTTATGCAAAGGAAAGTATTAGGATCTCATCATAACTGGATTATGTATATTGCTTTTTTTTGCTTTTTAGACGAAGCAGTGACACTTCTAATATTCCTGCAATGTCTGAATTATGCACATACATACATTTTAAAGTGTAATCCTTCTTTAGCAAATTTGGTGGCATTTAAGAGTCTCCCATTTTTAACCGAATATGATTGTAGGTTATATAGTGATATGCTGGTAGGGTTGCGAAAAGAGAGCTATTTCAAAATACTATGTAGGAGATGTTTACATAAATAAAACGAACTTGAGGATAAATCATAGTTACATCTAGCAGTAATTACCGGTGCTTAAAATCTGGGTAGACCATTCTGTTGGGAAAACCTTTACGACAAATACGGATGCCTTCAAGCACACCGTTACAAGTCAACTGGTGCATAACGAGGTGGGAGTCAATAAGTCCTGCAAAAACAACAAAATCAATACATAAACAACCCATAAATCTTTGCAGTAAAATCGTAAAGGTTTGTAAGCATCACAGTTGAGATTTTCTCTTAATTTATGACAAAAGTATGCAAGCCTACGCGTGAAATAAAGAAGAAAAAAATAACTTGAAAATCCATGAAAAGGACACGTAGGGACATAAATAACTTTCAATGATTTTCAAAAATATTATTATTTATTTTGTACACACCTGGCGTTTTAACTTCATTGGGGATGATGCAACGAATAAAATGGGGTGATGTGGCCCGTAGTGTTGTCATCAGATTATTAAGTTGTTCCTGGATTCATAAAATATGTTTACTTTAAAAACAAGTTTTAAAATTTTATTACCAACGATCATTCAATTTTCGTTGGTTCGGTTTCATGGGCCCAAACCCAACTTAAATTCATGCATATTTATTTTTAGTAAACAATCTTATACTCAATTTGGAAGCCAAATTAGTAACATGCAATTAGGAAAATGTGCTACGATATAAAGTTCAACATAGGCCAAAAAGTTAGAAGGCAAAACTAAATTAGATATGATAAAATCATTGTCGTGTTATTAGTATGGAGCACAGGAAAGTTTCCTTCTTCAATTATTGATCTACTAGGACTGGGGGGCATTACTCTATATTTCAACTGTACTCTAGTAAACAAATATTCTTCTACATCAATCATTGTTTGTCTTACTGCATCCATCATAGCCATCTACATCTCTACCAAAAAATAGTTTTTCTTTATTTATTTATGTCGGTAGTGGCATTTCCCACTTCCGCTTTACGTGGCAAGTTCTACAATAAAATTATGTCTAAGCTTCGGTCTACATTATGACTGGCATTTCAGTTATTGCAGCCATAGTCGAAATAAAAAAAATACCAAGTTGACTACGCAAACTACAACTTCGCATGACGTGGTCATTAACGCTCTAACATCAATCTATATTTTTGAGAGGTTTGGAAATCATAAGCCGAAGCTACCAACCCTATAATTGGAAGATATTGTGTTAAATCCAGCTCCTTTTTTTCTTGAGCCTGAAAAGAGAAAGTTGAACGTTGGAAACATCTAACGACGCCAGATGTCAGTGATAGCACCCTTTCTCAAAGCATGGAGTTCAGCGTGGCCGCACATATTGCTGTCTTGCATGTATCTGTTTTATGTTTTGGAAATTGATTCCACTGCGCTAGCTTGTTGTTTTTCATTATAATCGCTTCAAATCTATCATTTTTACTGGACGTTGTGTAAATCCAAATACAAAAGCTCAATCCTGTGGAATCGCGTGTGTGCCCCAAAGATTTCACGAAATAATGTGAAGAAATTGAAAAAGTATGTATTTACAAACACTTCAAAGTACTTAGTTCACACCAGTTTGTAAGCAATTTAGGCCGATTGAAAGTAAAGTCTCTTGTTTTAGCATTAAAATTTAAAAACAAATTTGCATCATATACATTGGCTCTAAATTGCTTAATAAAATATGTATACCCTATAAAGCGCTGAAACGGTCTGGAAGGCAGAGCCCTTGGCCCGTTTAGCACCTACAGTGAGGATTTAATAAACAAACGCAAATGGCTTATATCTTGTCCTACACATGCCTGCATTTCGTCTTTCCGCCTTTTTATCAGTATTCCCTCCGACGCATATCACTGAAATCTTGTAAAAAGGAATGAAAGAACGTTATAAAAAATGGTTATGTGCACATCACCTTTACCTTTCCCACCGCCACCGGCATCGGCGGGAGCTGATTGTCCGGCATGATCTGCAAACAGGATTTTTACAAGTTCGCAGTTGCCATTTTTGAACTGGTCCACTACAGTATCATTCAAGGGATCTTTGTTCTTTTCTAGCCACCCAGTGAGATTATAGGGTACCTTTGTAATTTAAAAAAAACAGCACATGGATAATCTTATTAGTAAAATCTGCGTGTCGGGAATATGTATGGTATTTGTATATCAGAGGCATTATAGAAACTTGGCAATCATAAAACGAGTCTTTACCGACAAAAGAACGATTCTTGTGGAACAAAAGCCTTTGTTGCATCTCTTGTTATTCATGTTAAACAAGGTTGTTTCGTCTTGGCACGCCATTGCATCAACATTGTTACGTGGAAATTCAAATCGAAAAAAATAATTCATAGATGTATGTATGAATTTTGTACTTCAAACAAGCATTATTGTCATCAAATATTTTCTTCATCAAGCTTCAGGACTCAGAAACAAAACAGGTAGACTAAAACCTAAACCAAATACTATTTAAATATTTAAGTACATATGAAGTTGCTACTCAAACCAATTATGGGTTTCTTCTCCGCACAAACACCCAATTAACCGAATTCTCGATTATACTCGTACTTACCAAATTCAGCTTGCACTTGTGTTTTTTAAATTTCTGCGTCGGCTGGTTTAAAGTATGGAAAAGCATGAGCACCAAACTTATCTACACCCTGTGAAAACTTGCTAAAATTTCGTTTATAAAATTGCATGGATTTAATTATAAGAAAATCATACATACATAAACATGTTCGGGAGACTATAAAGCTCTTCAAGTGTGTAGTTATCCTCAAGGTTTGTGCGAACGTAGTCGATTATATGTATAAGAATCTGTCATGTACAAAGTCCTTGAATACACATAATTTTAAACTTCTATCACGTCTGCAATCTTCCACCAGCAATTGCAATCTATTCATTCACGCAGATCAATGAGAATCCCTTCGTATGCCCACAAAATGTATTCAAATAAATCTCCCGTCTGCTTTCTCCTCCTTCTACCTTTCATCCTAATTTTTGCTTACTTTTAGCCTTCATTAATTCTAGTTCTTTAGTGAGACGCCATACTAGTAAAAACACGTGTACACGTGTAGAAAAGCTTTCACTAACTCAGAGAACCTCAGAATGTTAATGAGAATCCTTGGGGCAGCAAGAGAGAAACGAAAAATCAACCGGTGAATTGTCCTTCCAGTAGGAAAAGTTACGTAGACTGCCGCAATCAACGACATATCGGAGAAAAGCATAAGAACCAAGTAAAACGAAGCGACTACATGAAATTATGGTAAAGAACACTTTTTTGTTAAATTGAAGATTAAATATACTTATTAACACACAAGTTAATTCTTTAAATAAGCTAAATTTGACTTTTAAAAACTACCTTTTCTATGAGCTCGATACAAGCCTAAAAAGGTAAAAAACCATATGAGGAAGGCAGTGAAAAAAATATAAACAAATAAGAAGTATCTCGCTGTAAGTATAACCTGTAGATCCATCCCGAAGTCGATAAACTAAAATCAAAATTTAGAATTCAGTAAACTACACTTACAAAGATAATAAGCTAAACAAGCTAAAGGGTTCATACCGTCCATTCAATCCCTTCGCGTTTATACTCTTCTTGCTCCAGAACGAACATGTGGTGATTGAAGAACTGCTGCAGTTTTTCGTTGGTGAAATTGATGCATAATTGCTCAAACCCATTAAACTACAAACAACACGGAAAAGGTAAGGTCATTGTCATGTAATGACTTAAATGGTAGTATCAAACAAACCCAGTCAGCTATAAACTAAACTAAATTAATGAAACTTTACTAATTCTATGTTCTATATGACTATTATTGTAGAAAAAGAATCACCAACACACTCTTCCTATGTGCTTCGTCATGTAAGGCATTGTTCAAAAGTTACAACAGTTCTCAAGGTATTGTATCGTAGGAGAACACTTCAGGCGAGGGAAAATTTACATCCATAAAACTCTGATTGGGATTATGTAAAGGGTCATTCTAAATTTAGCTAGATTTACTATATTAGACGGTCTAGACAAGTGTTACTTTTGAAACCATGTAAGTTTTGTACATTCCTTTGTAACGTCTTTGTCCTTTTGGAATGCAAATCGTGGGGAAACCAGGTATACTACTCTACTAAATTATCAGGGTTCTGAAGCGCAATAAACTCAGACTCACTCAGCTGTAATTTCGGTGTAACAATTCATCATGAATTTTCGGCTTTGTTCCACATGACTACATCATGATTTGTCGGTTCTACTCTTATGTAAAATCTGTCTGCAAATCCGAGATTGACAGACTAACTTTTACTAACTTTTACTCACTTTTTCCATTAAATCAATGCAGGTCTGTAAAGGTATAAATTATATGAGCTGAGAGAGGCAATTAAGAAATCATAATTTTCTCGATAACATGCTGTAAGAGTTTAATAACCTGGAGATCCATTCCGAAGTCTAAAAAAACCTGGAAATATATGGAATGTACAATTAAGTGAGAATTTAAGTGGTACTTTAAAATTCCCCAGCAAATCCAAAAATTTGAAATACTAACCCACTCAATCCCCTCTCGTTTATACTCTTCTTGTTCCAAAACAAACATGTGGTGGTTGAAAAACTGTTGTAACTTTTCATTCGTGAAATTGATGCATAATTGTTCAAAGGAATTACACTGTAAGGAAAGATTAGCATGTCAGCATAGGATAGTACTCTTTACCAATATTATCGGCCTGGAGAACAGAATATAATATAAAACATAACACAAAAAGATGTTTTACAACTTCTGAAAAGCTGAATGCTCAGCATTTCCAATTTCAATAACATTTCATGCGAGTAAAAGACCAGTGTATTCTATATAAAACATGGTACGATTTCCATTTCAAATGTATCCTATTCAAGGTCTTAAATCTATTAAAGATATATACTTTGTCCTAAACTCAAGAAGCGCAGCTATCCCCATTTCTCCAAAAATGTATGGTTATTTAATAATCATGAGTATATTATGTATGTTTTGGTTCAAAGCATGTTTGAAAGCATGACTTACGTCAAAAATTTCAAATCCGGCAATATCAAGCACGCCAATAAACGTATGACGCTTTTGTTTAGTATCCAGTGTGTCATTGCACATTTTTACAAGATACTTAAACTGACGGTCATAAATGGCTTTACCCATTGCACCCACAGAGTAGTTGCACTAGAACATAAGAGGTTTAAATTTATTATTTGGAAATGTAAATATTTGGAAAAATAATCTTCATACTATTTACTAATTCATTATCGCACCTGTGCCATGTTACGACCTTGAGTGACAAATTCATTTCCTACTTTGATCCTGGGTTTCAAAAAGTTTTTGTACAATTCTGGCCCTTCCACACCCATCAATTGAGCCACACGCTCCCCTTCCTAAGAAAGCAATATATCATTTCCTGTGTCATCGTGAATTTATACGGGACTATCCCAAAAAGTTTCACTGAGAATAAACACCTCTGATCCATCAGCTTCTGCCTGTTCCTCCCGACCCCTCTGCTTAAACTTCATTTCTCCCATATGCATTACATGCAGCAGTGATTTTAAACACATCGTCCTTTTCCACTTGAGTAAACCCCAAGATATCGAAAGCAGACTAGAAAATACATCAAATCATATAATTTACAATTCTCAATTTAGACAGTCATGGAATAGTTAGTTCCTTCTATAAAACATTACTGAGAAAAAATTCGTACGTCAGTTAATTGCATTTCTTCCCCAGTCGTCAACATTCGGAATGGTTGTCTTTCCCTGAGAGACAAAATGGTAATCGTGAATATTGTTGCTGAGCAGACACATTTCTGAAACGAAAAAAATCAAACATTAACTTTAAATTGAAAGTAATGTCTTTGAATTGTTGATCTCAGCATAATAGGATATCAGGGGTTGTGAATTTAAAATAATGGCCAATGGCATACCTTTCGCTCCCTTAATGGATCCGGACATGATCTGGTAAAATATATGGTAGGATCTTTCAAGAGGCTGTTGTGAAATCACTCGGGCTTTCTCAAGTAGATCTACAAGACGATGTGTATTTTATGAATTTGCATTGAGTAATTGGGTAGCAAGAATCAAATAGTGCTGTAGAATTATTCACGAGTAATTACATGTTTCAATATCAGCTCCAGCGAGTTTCCCATTTGTTCCAAAATGAATTCGGATGAATTTACCCTGCAAGTTTTAAGCATTAGATAATTCTTAGAATTGAATCAAACCAATTTTGTTCTCATGAAGAAGATTGTAATGTACAAAAAAGAAGCAGATTAACTTACGAATCGTGAAGAGTTATCATTTCTGACGGTTTTCGCGTTACCAAAAGCTTCCAGCACAGGATTGGTTTGGATGATTTGATCTTCCAGCGAACCCTATATGTGAAGGAAAGGCAGTTAGTCGAAAGTTAAATAGAGCAACAACGTTTTTTCTTCTCTGTGCCTCATTGTGGACTTTATTACCCACTAATGAATGATTTAACAAGTAAAGGGGTAGATGCCTTTGAACCACACAATATTAATTTACAAGGTTTTACTCGCCTTCTTTAATTGTGACTCATCCTTTTTCCCAGTTGCACCCACTACAGCAAAATACGCAATGACTTTCTTTGTGTTTTCTGTTTTTCCAGCTCCAGACTCTCCGCTGTGGTATAAATATGTATTAGAATTGTGTTTAAAGAATTTGCATAGACATGATGGCATCTGGAAATCATTTTCATACTTCCGCTTCATCAGGTGTCAGCTAAAAGTTACATAGGCTGTTAATACTTAATTGTTTGTTCTTACGTTACTTATTTAACACCGATTAATTGCAATTTTATTTGATTTAATGAAAACTGAATTTAAAAAAACAATGCATTCCTAATCCTAATCCAAACCTAACCAATCCATTATTAGGAGGAAATGAATAGGTTATTTTGAAAGCGATAAAAAATGCAAATTAGGCGATTCAGTAATACCAGATTCCAGTAATATATTGCTAACATTCGTAGTCGTGTTTTGAGTCTATATTAATTGTGACTCATCCTTTTTCCCAGTTGCACCCACTACAGCAAAATACGCAATGACTTTCTTTGTGTTTTCTGTTTTTCCAGCTCCAGACTCTCCGCTATGGGATAAATATGTATTAGAATTGTTTTTAAAGAATTTGCATAGACATGATGGCATCTCGTAATCATTTTCATACTTCCGCTTCATCAGGTGTCAGCTAAAAGTTACATAGGCTGTTAATACTCAATTGTTTGTTCTTACGTTACTTATTTAACACCGATTAATTGCAATTTTATTTGATTTAATGAAAACTGAATTTTTTTAAAGAAAAAACAATGCATTCCTAATCCGAATCCAAACCTATATAATCAATCCATTATTAGGAGGAAATGAATAGGTATTTTAAAAGCGATAAAAATGCAAATTAGGCGATTCAGTAATATATTGCTAACATTCGTAGTCGTGTTTTGAGTCTATGTATGATGAGCAGACATCAACATCAGTAGTTACTTTTGCACAAGCAGTTTTTGCACTACAACATGAGCAAACGAAGTCGAAAATTAACTTCCGCGCGAGATTTAAGATGTTATTAATGTTATAATTTCTTGTATGCAGCAGCATACATACAGTGAAAGGTGAAAAAACGATTGAGTTTGAAAATGCCGAGTCGTCGTGTTTGTCAGTGTTGCTTGAATCAAGAATCTTCCCGTCCTTCCATTTTTTTAGTTACATAATATTCGGTTTTCGAAGGGCCACGGGCCCATGAATTTTACAGATTTGATTTGAACTATTAAGTTGGACCGCGTCGTTTTGGGCAACTTTTGTGTTTTAGTGTATTTTTTGGTGACTTAGACTGAGAAGTTACGTGACAGATTCAACACCTTAACCATCATCGCAGAGTAAGTGATTTTAGTAGATTTTTTATAAACTTATCGATCACGCACAAATATTTACAGAAAGTTGAACTTACGTGATGAGCAACGATTGGTTTTCCTTATCTGTAAAATAAGTAAAAGAAGGACTCATTTAATGTCATGATTTTCATTTTTTTTATCATTGTGTTGACATAAAATAGTATATTATATGCTTCCTCTATAACTTCGCCCAGAATAACGTTTGATAAACAATATGACGCGATGTTAGCATTGCAAGTCTTTATTTAAATGACATTTCGTGCAACCTCGATTAGAAATTTAGAAGAGATATTTTTAGAAATTTTCCGAGGATGACGTTGTAGATAAATATTTTCAAACACGGGTTCACTTCATTGGAAACTTGGAATAACAGAGAAAAGTTGTAAAATTTCATACGGGTTTTAGGTACTGATCAGCTTCCTATTTAAAGTTGTTTACTTAATGACGTTTGACGTTATGCTTTAAAAGGTGGTAAAACGGATATGAATCATAAGGTCGTAATGCATTCGTCACCGCTATTTAACTGTTTTATGGAAACTTCATGAATGGTTATTTTTTGCCGCTTTTCTCAAGAGAATGTTATGTAGATGCTGAGTCATCAATGTCTTCCATACATATATTTAATAATAAATGCACGTTCCTGTATATAATATAATATCTCGCCGCCTCCACAACCATTTAAACAGACAAAAAGAGGTGTGGACCATGGACCAGAGCGGTCGTGTTCTTGTAGGCGAAAGTTATGATAATGAAGGCTTTATGTTCCACATGCTCACATCTGAATATTATGCTCAATGTTCCAAATCAGCACCCTTTCCTTCCTGAAGCCTTGCCCTGCAAAAAATCTGTCATCCTGCAAAATGTATGTTATCCTCTCGTCACTTCAAACCAAAACATTTCGTATCTATCCCGTCATCGTTATACTTTTAAGTACTGTAGCTTTTCCTACTTTATTATGTTTACACAAAAATTTGCTGGTGTACTACTACTAATAACCCCAACAGCGACAGAAACGAGCAGGAGGCTAGTAGTAAAAAAGGTGGTGGATTGAAACGATATGTGAAGTTTGAAGTCATTAATGGGTCTTGCTAGCGCTCTAGAGTTATTGAAATATTTCATGAACCATAGCAGCGTCAAAACTTATATGTTCTGGTGTGCCCTTTCGCATAAAGAAATCTTTGTAGGGATGAGAAAGTACTAAAATACTTGACTCGGTCCAGCCAGGGCACACTTTATGTAGGTTTTTTTCTTTTGCTGTTGAAATTGGTCTGCATCTGCATATTCTGCACGTGTGAATCATTGGTCCACATAAATTGCATACAAAGATTTGTGTTAAGAGAAGTTGTTTAAAGCGTACAATCAAGTTAAAATATTGGTACAAGACTGATAGTGCAATTGGCAAATCAATTTATAATCGGAGGATGCATTGTGTCCCCGAGTTTTCTCCTGTCTTCCACATAACGAGAGAAACCACTGCGGTAGCGCTATACGGTGTTTAACCATAGTGTGTTTCTTGTGCACATATGCCATCAGCTATTTATTCAACAGACAAGAAACTTTTTTCAGAACTACTTTAAGTTGTTACATAAACACAATTTTAAGTAAAATCCTAAAAGTTGAAAATTTTCAACAAGAATTTGCTCCACACAAAAATTTCTTTTAGCCCATTACCCTTAAATCTCGCTCGACCTCAACAACTGCTGGTAAAAAGACCGATGGTTTGCTTGGAGCAAATTTTATTGGGAGAGAAAGAAAGATATTGCATGGCACACATTACGGCAGTTTCTGAAGGCAGTTTATTTTTTCACACTTCCCATGATTTGTTACTGATGTTGGTGCAAGTGTGCGGCTCGTTGTGTGGCTTCCCTCTACTCCCTCTGTTTTCCTCGAACAAGGCTTTCGTAAATACATGCAAAAATCTGGGGATATATTATGATGATCGAAAGCATCGTCTTCCAATACCAAATCACCATCTTACGCTGGTAGTATAGTCAGTTTGTTTGTGAAAATCGTATAGGTATAAGAAGTTGTGAGCACTTTAAAGCGATATTCCCTTATGTCGTTCCAACATAAAATATGCCGTGACCATTTTCAAAACAGTTTTGAGTATTTACGGGTGTTTGCTATCTGTGGAGGTGCAATGCAGATGCTCTGTCTCGGTGTAGATCTCCTGCCGCATAATATTATAATATTTAAAGATCACGACCACATGAGTTCTGTATTCTTAACATCTTCATAATATCTGGTTCCTTCGGCTAAAACAAAAATGCATGTATGCCTGTTGCACACACAAACTCATCATATTCTACGTGTTCGCAAATATAATATTAAAAAGCTGCGTCATTAACTCATCTTTCTCTTCAAAAACTTTGTTTCATTTCCGGAATGTTTAAGAAATAGAGGCAAAATGCCAAAAGAAATCCTAGTAAAGTTAGATCTGTAAAGTTTATTTTCGGATTCATAATATATACACCATAGAACTACCTCGTACCCATTTTTGGAAAAGGTATGCATATTTTCAAGATTATTTGCTTAATTCCACATATTATTTTGTATAAGGGAATTTATTGCACTGTACGGATGGTGTGGTGTGTGTCAAGTTAACACGAAGAAAATGTGCGTTTCCTTACCATTGAAATCGGAACGGGCAAGTCGAAGCCGAAAGCTTTGAGAAATGCCACAAAATTCATCCTTTCTGCGGCTACTTCTTCACTAGTACTATACATTTGTCGCACGCACTTTCATAATATGCATTTTGCAATGTGTCATGCGTTTCTTGTGTTGAACTTGCAAGTGATATTATAACAACGTTCTAACGAGATCATGGTGTATTCTTTTCATTTATTAATAATGGGGTTACATGCCTGCACAAATACTTGATATAATACTTACTTATTAATTTACCATTGTAATTGGAATTGCAAAAGGCACTTCCCCAACATTTTTTGCTCTCACACATTACACTTGTCGCCACAAAAAACCTGATATTATTTGGCTGCCTGCTAATGCTATTCAGAGCAGACTTGTGACAAGCTTCGGAATGAGTTTTTTTTACAAATATATGGAATTCAATCCATGCTTTCTTAACATGCACTTTCTAACTACATTGTAGGTAACTTATTTTTCGGAATTTTCATCTTGAGTTTCCAGCAATTCTTCATCACCCACCTAGGTTTACAAACTTGTAAATTGTTTCCTGTCAATATCATTTGTCTTGTCAATTTTCCGGAATTCTTTGCGTGACAAACGTGGGTGGAAAGAACTGGAAAGTTTAGTATTTGTTACGACGAACTAATGAAATGAACTTAACCTCGTCCAATCTCTTGTTAAAAAAGTTTGCAACAGCGTGACGAGTTGTGAAAAAGTATCACTCTGCCTCAATTAGTATTCTATGGTGGTATTGTTTGCGGCGAGTTACATACGTAAATAGTTCCCCTAATAGACCTTTGTTGAAAAAACGCATAGGAATTCCCTTGGAGTGACGACACCCTTCTCAGGACATTAGTCAGACAACACACACGTGTAAATATGTGCATATAAAGGGCAAAGAAAGTAGCGACCTGAACAGTGATAGAATACAATGATTAATGGTTCAGGAAAAAGCAGTTCGAATCTTTTTCCCACTTGCTATAATTTCCGAAAGTATAGGAGCAAGCTTCCATAACTATTATTTCGGTGATCCCAAATGTGCCTATTCTCTGTGCAAAGATTTGCTTTCGGAGATAGAAAATTCTTATTTCATGTAGCACCCGTAGTAGCAGTTCAATACCTAGAATATTCTTTGGTCTTTTGACGAAGCAAATGACAAATATACGGTCCACCTGCCATTTTTGCGACATCAAGAATACGAATAATGATCTTTCTTGGTTTTTTTTTCATTTGAGAAATTATTATCGTTCCACACTCCACAGGAAAAACACCAAAGAGTTTTTACTTGCTTTGCTAGCTTGTCTTCTCAGCTTACAGCTTTCTGTTGTTCGAAATAAAGCATGAAGCTTATCTGGACTTATTTGCTTGCTTCTGCGGCGAATGCACAAATGCACTAAAGCTGTATGCTGTGTTGTTCTTATATTAGCGATACGAAGGGATTGTCGAAACAATTTTGTAGTTTGTTAAGTGTCGTAATTACATTCGTTGTGTCAGAAACAAGACAACATTCCATTCTTTTGACGATGGGTGAAGAAAGAAAGAGAGGAGAGACTCATCTTGATTTTTATTTTAATGTTATAAGTGCACCACATCTGGCAATGTTTCACAATTTTATTCACCCAACTATAAATAACATTATACCAAAAGCTAGACAAGACGGACGTTTTGCACACATAGCAGGACACATGGATTCTTCTGGGATATCACCTCATTGGTACTATGCATGCGACTGATGATGATGACCTTATGATATTAAATTAAATATGATTCTACTAGTAAAACTGGTATGCTAAAATCGCATACGAATGGAAAAAGAACGCGCCAAGAAATTCTACAATGAATTGTTGTTCCAAAGAAAAAAATCAATACTCTTTGCTCGGACAAGATGAGTATTACCATAAAAAATAGCATTATATGTCTGACCTATGACCTTTGATAACTAATTAAAATATGTTTATATAATTGCCCTTTGACATTACCTCTGCTACGATACTGCAGTCTGAAATGTTAATTATGTATGTAAATATGTATTCTAAAAAGTCTTGTGAAAAGTAGCAATTGTGACCGTTGACTTTTGTGAACAATTAAGTGCATGATAGTCGTTTCAAGTAATTTCTAGTTCACTTGTGTAAAGTCTTGTTAACAACAGTAGAAGCTGAGTTATGCCCATTTTCATGTTTAAAAGGTGTTTTTTGCAAATAACTTTTGACCTTTGACATTTATAAAAAATCCAAAACCTTATTGCACATCTACAAACAATTTCCGTTCGAATGCCACCTTGCTCAACTTCGTACGATTAGCTGTTAAAAGCCTTTGGCCGGACAAAGATGCGTATTACAGATATAGATTAGATAGATACCGTAGTTTCAGTTCCACAGAACAGAATTCAACTAAAAACACAGCCATGCATACCTAAATACGTATGCATATTTGTTGGTTTGATTGAATTGCTTATGCATTAAATCTGTCTCCTTGCAAGCACACCGCGAAAACCCACATTCATCTGTGACAGCGATACTCTGCACACGCATTTGATAACCTTTTTGTTTGCAAAATTTATTATGCCGGAGTTGTGGATTCTTTTGTTTTCAATTAATTTTCCACGAATTGGAAACGCAAATGGTTATTGTCGCGACTTTTAGATTTTCCCTAGCTTTTCAAAAAAGTACTTGAGAAACTGTGAATGAAGAATACAAAAGTGAAAGCTAATAAAATTGAAAATCATAAGAATTTTGAGAAACAACTTACTTGTTAACATGTCACAGTAGGCTCCGTCGGAAATGGCAAAAATGTGTGGTGGCACTTCATTTCTCCTCCTTCCTTTGTAAATCTGGATCACTCTGGTCGTGTAGATAGGGTATCGCTTGTAAGGGTTGATGGCAACACAGAACAAGCCCGAATAAGTCTGTAGATTTTTTTAGCAAAGGATTCATTAAACTTTTTGGACTCAAAGAGGCATCACATTTGCGGCGGTCCTGTTTATAAGAATGTGCACAGCTGAAATTCTTTGCGGAAAATTGCCATTCACCCCCTGCATTCTTTAATGAATGACTTTCTGTTNTATAAGAATGTGCACAGCTGAAATTCTTTGCGGAAAATTGCCATTCACCCCCTGCATTCTTTAATGAATGACTTTCTGTTGTGTGAGCGTTTGGCATATTTTCCAAAGTCGCTAAAAGAAATATTAATCTTTCCATTAGAAAAGTATGTGGCTTTCCATAAAAACCTTGAGAATTTGCAATACAATGTGAAACAGGGTAGCATAGAGCATAATGCGCTACTATATTATGACAAACATTCCCGTGTCATGTCTCCTGCCCTACACAAAGTGGATGTCTTAATGTCAAATAGTTGCCGCTATTAAAATAAACATGTTCACTTTATATTTATCAGCTTATATTACTTGAAATTCCGAAAGGCAGGTGTTGATACCGTCTCTTTTTCAAACTACCGTCAGCCTCTCCAAAGTAGGTACATTGGTTTGCAACTTTAAATAATATTATGCATTATTGTGCCATTAAGATCGCGTTGCGTGCGTGTGCTATCGAGAAAATGGGTGGAACCTGTCTGATAACCTTATCATTATCACTTGGGGGACCAGCGCTGTGAGAGCTCACATTTACAATTTACATCACATCTGCTATCTGTCTAATTACACTATAAATTTATTACGACAAGCAAAAAAATTGTCAAATCATTTGTCTTCCTTTCTTCTTTATTCTTCTTACATCTCTTGACAAACACATTTTCTTCTAGTCATCTTGATAATATCCGCACTTAACCAAGCACAAAATGTTCCATCCAGCAGGATAATAATATTATTCCGTGGGGGTTATAAAAAATTATGTATGTTGCATGTGGATCTATAGACGTCTTAGGCATTCTAGACTCTCCCCACAGAACTCGAAGATGTAAACTACGAAACTTCTTGCTTCTTCTTGTGTCTACATAATGTATCTGGGCTGTCATTGAGATTTTGAATATTATTATTATAGTTTCCGAGAAAGTAACACAAGCGTTAAAAATACAGAAGATACACAGAAAAAAATTCCGTGGTTGACGC
This sequence comes from Troglopedetes dispersus, assembly GCA_027744215.1. Taxonomy (NCBI): domain Eukaryota; kingdom Metazoa; phylum Arthropoda; class Collembola; order Entomobryomorpha; family Paronellidae; genus Troglopedetes; species Troglopedetes dispersus. The sequence continues at coordinate 26,819 of JAHZNF010002234.1, forward strand.
TTCAACCGCTTCATATTTTATGGTAGTAGATATCATTCTGAGAGAAGGTTGGAAAATGTGGTTGTTGTCGTATGGAGTTTGTAAGTAAACGAGAAGTGGAAATGTTCCGGCTGATCGGAGTACGTATTGTAAGCCAGACGGAACTAGTGCATTATTTAGGAAACTGATAAAGCCTCGAGTCTCTCTACTGTCATGATGACGGTCTCTTATTTGCTTTTATACTGTTTCTCTTACTTGACGTAAATGGTTCCAAGCTTGAGTTAGAGCTCTGGACTGTTGCGTGAATTAGGACAAAAATAGCTCTTCCATTTTTCCGTCTACAAGGAATTTTGAGCAGAGCTGTACACGAAAGTTACAGAGTGTCTGTTCGCTTGGAGAAAACAAGATGCTCCACTGTCTTGTACTCGTAATTGTTAGACGATACGAAGAAAACTCACTGCTTTGAGGAAAATCTTGTTTTCATGGAGTATTACCTAGAGCGTACGGCTTCAGCTAATCTGCAACAATATCTCACGCCAGACCGCCGAACAAAGGCGAGGTCTCTTTCTAAATGGATGACGAAGTAACAAGCAAGACCTTCCCTTCTACGTCGTGCTCTTGCCTTGGAGCAAAGAAATGTTTCATTTTATTTTCCACCGCCTCCGGTCAAATATACCTGCTTTTTATCTACAAACGACGTTACAATTAATAATTCTTAATAATACGTTTGAAAGCTCGAAGCTACTGTTGAAAAAAGGAAGCGAGTAATAATCACCTTACATTATTTGAATGAAACAATTTGCCCCGAAAATTAAGAAACATGGATTGCCCTGAAACTTCGCTGTCATTAAGTAGACAAAGTTAATAGATCCACTTAGATATTATCGAAGGGATGAATAGGCTTACAAAATTACAAAAGGTTGCTTATTGACTGCTGATGCGGCTCTGGTTTTGCTAGTTTTGTCCCTTAAGGTGATCTCATATATCATGATATAAAACAAACGAACAACGTTTTGCGAAACGTGTTTGCTTGTATGTATTATGTTGTCTACCCCAACAACTGTCACTTTCTCAAGGTTATGAAATGTGGAGTTTTTCATCTATTCAGTCGTTACGCTAGCTGTGCTTGTTTAAACACAAGTCTTTAAAACAATTCGGAATTTCTCATTTGTGATGTCTACTCTACATACTTTTCATTAACAATGTCTTAGAGTTGCTCGCTTCACTATGTTCATACATAATGTATGTACTATGAAACAATGCACGTTTGGGTAATTGTTTTCGTTCGTTCGTGAACAGAAGATATGTCTCCCCGCAGATGTTAGTCGTAATAAAAATTAGGAGACTAGTTTCCGCTGTAATGACTTTTACTAGTAGCAGCCAGAAAGCCTAAAAGCCATGCACAAGCTATGATTTTTAACGAGCTTCTTTCTAAATAACATACAACGTGTTAGCTGTTAAACTGCATATTTTCTTCACTAAATTTTCTGTTTTTTCTACGTTTGGAAATCTTTCCTCTAGATTTAAAAAATGTACTGTAGTATAATATATGGCACTTTATGGTGCTGATAACTACTCAAAAGAAAACTATACGAGTTTAAAAATGGATACAATAAAATGAATCTATATATAGGTACATATTTCTATTCTTCCCCGTTCTTGTTCTGGGTTTGAAAAGTTGCCATTAATTTGATAGTTACTATTAATTGCTTGTAAGAAGGTAGTTACTGTTATCATTACGCGTGCTAAGAGGTTATATGGATTGTGATTGGGTGTGGTACAATGGATTGTAGTTAAACATGAGTAGGGAAGAATACTATATACTATTACGAGGATCCCATGTCCTTTGAACGTTTCGTAGGTCCGTTTTCAAATTAACACATCTTTCCGGTGAAAAAAACTTTTCATTATGGCTGATAAATTTTACTGCTAAAAATAGTTACTGTACACCATGTATGAAAACTTAAGGTACAGTTTTGGATGTATAAATTAACACATTTTTCCGGTGAAAAAAACTTTTCATTATGGCTGATAAATTTTACTGCTAAAAATAGTTACTGTACACCATGTATGAAAACTTAAGGTACAGTTTTGGATGTATGATATGAAATTAGTGATTGAAGTAAAAACGTTCTCGAGCAAAATCTCAGTTTTCATTCAAATCTCATAAAATGTTTGAGTTATGTTGCAGTATCTGTCACTGCACAAAATTGTAGCTGCAATGCCAGTAGTAATGGTAGTAGTAAGCAAACTCGGATTACTTACGTAGATTAATTTGTTATAAAAACGTTGTTTCAAGTTATGCAGTACGGAAGCGTCATTTAGGTATGTCAAGTTGGACATATCCTCACATTTTTCGAACTTGGGTGGATTCGTTGGGCAGACATCATTTTTCTTTATTTCACGTACCTGCAAGTTGAAGCACAAAAGTTTCATGAAGCAAAGCGTGACAAAGACCGGGAAAAAATCTTACGTAGATTAATTTAGCGTAGTATCGCTGTTTCAAGTTGTGCAACACCGACGCATCACTCAAGTATGTCATGTCTGCCATGTCCTCAACTTTCTCAAACTTGGGAGGGTTCACTTGCGAAACTTGTTCCTTCTTGAAAGACTTCTCCTGTTGTGTGTAACCAGTTTGAACGTTCATGATTAATCATAGGAATACTAGCTTTTTAATCTATTTTGCTAAATTCAATTGGAACTGATATGTACATATTACTAATAATGTTCCAATGTGAGTTCCCATTGCAAGTGTTAAACTATTGTCCTTAGGTTTCATCATGCAAAGCATTTAATCAACTGATGAACAGGTTCGAATAAAAGTTATGATGAAACGTCAAATTATAAGTATTTGTTACTCACTTGAAAGTTGAGATGAGATAAGCATGCCTTTTAGATGTCTGTATGGGTTTTCTAA
>JAHZNF010002235.1:0-16106 GCA_027744215.1 Troglopedetes dispersus
AATACATTATTCCTTCTCGATGTCCGGGATTTTGGCTTTTTTATGCTCCAAAAAATATATGGTTTTCCGAGTCGCAGCTTCAAGAAGCATTTTTTTGTTCTTTCTCGGGAATTCTCGACGAAGTTAATGCAATGCACAAATATTTTTCCCTCAAGCTCACCACTACTATGATGATGATGGTACTATATGCAGCTCTCCACTTTTGGTCACCGTATTTTCCAAGATATCCACTTTTCGCGGTGGTCCGTGGAAAATTGCAGTTTCCATTACACCAGCTCCACAAAAACTGCAGCGTGTGTGCAGTAGTGAGTAATGCATGCCATGAATAAGATGACCATTCCATGCTTCGGCTATTATTTATCGAGAATAAAAAATGGGAAAACCCTTTTTTGGAGCAATCATGGAGATTTTTTCTGGATTCGAGGATCCTGGTAAATAGTGGCGATGAGGTTGATGATGCTGATCCAAAAAATATTATCCGGGAATTTATTCCGGATTTTTTTTTTGCTTTTTTGTGGTAAAAAATAATATTGCATGATATTCAATACCGAAAAAATGCACATTTATGCTTTTACCCCTTTTTTGGTCATAAAATGCACATTGTTTCATTTATTGCCTTTTACGTCAGGAAAAATTGGGCAATAATGCGGCATAATAATGACGCATGCTTAAATAATGGGACAGTTTTTTTTATTCCTCCAAAAATTGTTCCCCATTTTTTTGACGGACATCATCGTCCAAAAAAATCAATATCACATATTTGCTGTTTTTATTGTACTTTTTATATTACAATTCAGGTTCAGATACAATTTTTGAAGCACTAGCAATTTAGATCAAGTCCTGCTGCCCACCTGAGCCTTGGTGGTCCAGGGCGCAGGCTTCAAACCTGCGGGTGATGAGAGTCACAGGGGTTCGATATCCTCCTGGCGGGCGACAACTTTTTGTGGAGTAGAATCTCCAAAACTATTGCATTTTTTTTTACAATTTCACCTTGTTTCACAATCCATAGCTTTTCCCGTCCATTTTTTCAGGTTTAGTAACTAAACTACCCACATTATTCATTGCATTTCCTAAACAGCCATTCGCTCCTCTAATAAAATCGTAATAATAATAACACAATTTCAAGTTCAGCTTGATGCTTTATCGAACTCTAAAGAATCAAGGAAAGGGTTGAGCCACTTGTATGCACATAACATTGATTTTCATTCGATTACCATAAAAAATATTTTAGAGATCCCGGGAAAAGCATTTGCAGTGAGGAAGGAAGCCAATGAAACATAAAATTTTATTGGGTACTTTATCCTCCCTTCGGCGACATTTCACCGAAAAAATTCGGATCAATAGTCAATTGCATTATGTAAACCATCCTCTAAAAAAGGAACATAATCATATTAGTTAAACCCAGAAAAAAATGTTAAATCTCAGAGAACGAAAATATGAAGGAGCTCCTCAAAAAATATATATCGCTCCACTTTAATCCACCTTTTTACCAAGAAAAATATTTGAAACAAAAAAAATCACTGCAGAGGAGTGTAGTGTGAGTTGGAGTGTCGTCCTTGTTGTTCCGAGTAAATAAGGTGTGAAGAACATGCGGTAAAAATGAGATTAGACTCTTGTGGTTTTATTCTCTTTTCTTACCTTCCCACTTCGAAATTGTACAACAAAAAAGCACGGAGAGTGGATCATTATTGTGTCACACTGTGTGCGTTACATGAGCATAGTAGTATTATATAATGTTGGACCATAAAGCTTGGTAGAGTTACCCCCACCGTCATCATTTCATTTTTGTCTCTTGTGTTGTTTCCGATGCGCTTCCTGGAGTGAGTGGATCACTCTTTCTGCACCACCATTATACCACTGCACTGTTGTGTGCAGGAAAATAATATCGAAGTAAACCACAAATTTGTGTGCAGAACAGAACACTATAGAGGAACTGAGATGCACACTGGAGTGGAGTAAATTGAGTCAATTCGGAGTTGGATGCTCCTTTTGTACTCTGATTATTTTCGTGGACACAAAAAGATATGATGATCGAGTGCACCACCACCGCGTCAACGGTTGACTGAGTTTTCTCTCGTTGCAGGAGATTTTTTTTATAGTTGAGTCCTCTGGAAAAACTTTTTTCCAGTTATGATGGGTCTCGACCATTGTGCTTTGTATTGAGTTGGAATAGTGCACCAAAATGTGTCCGTTCCGATATTATATTTTGAACTGGACGTCACTGGTACAACGTTCGACAGTTTTTTGACGGAAGGAAGGAAGGAGGAAGTGGTCACAACATTAAAAATAATGACAACTTGAACAATGAAAAAAAAGAAAGTGTACAAATATTTTTTTGTTTTCTATTGTCCGTGTGGCAACACAAGCAAGCCCAAGTTGGGAAAAAAGAGACACAAAAGCATTTCCGGTGTCTTTTCCCGTTGTTGCTGTTGTTTGTAGCTTATCACAGTTACAAAAGAATACAACAAATCACCCAGAGAGAAATAAAAGTAAACTTGATGACTTGTGAATGTTCCCGTGAATAAAAGAGAAACTGCCACTTTTCCCTATTTTTTTTTACTCTGCAACAATAATGACACTGATTTGTTCCACTTTGTCAGCAGCCTGGCAGATGAAGGAAGAGAGAAAACATTTTAAAAAGGAAGAAAACAATTGTACAATTCGTTATTGCATTTTCCGGAGGTGCGCACATGCTGACTTGTTAAGCCTTTTGTTCTCTTGTCCAAAAATATAGTTTTCATTCTCCATTTATCTTAATCAGGCCATGAATGAATAAAGGTGTAGTGCGAACGAATAAAAATCAGTCACGGTTGAGATGTTACAGGTAACGCAGACTCAATTTACAAAAAAAATACACTTCATAATCAGGTGCGTCGTTATCACCACTGGAGCAGGAAGAAGGAGGCGGAAGTGGACTCTTGATGCACACACTAGAAAGTTAAATTGAAGCACGCGACGGAGCCCCTAAAATATAAAAATTCTGTACACAATTTTTGAGTACGTCTCACAATACCCCCACCCCTCTACAGCCACAATCTTATCAGAAAAGGAGATGAACCTAAATATTACAAGCTCTCTTGTAGCAAATGCTTTACTTAGTTTTCTGGATTCAGAGATGTGAAGAGCAATTAGTACTGTCAAGACTTGTTTTTAGCTAATTCTTCTTGATTTACAATTTGGGGTTTGGCGGAAGGAGAGAGAGAGAGAGAATTGTACAACAAGTTGGTTTTATCGTCTCCACAAAATACCCGAGAATAAATGGAGACAAGCAGATGATACCCTGTGCAAGCTTTATACTGATTTTTTTACCAGAAAAAAACACCCCCAAAAAAGGAACGAAGCGAGAGATGATCCCACTACAAACAAGATAGATTACACCGTATTTAGTGAGGAAGAAGACACATTAATATCACGCAAATAGCATGAGCAAGATGAAGCTTTTTTGGCTCAATATATCATTGAGAAAATGGTGGTGATGATGATGAACACACAAAACAAGGAGGATTTTCACTGGATGAGTGGAGACGATCAGCTCTCTCTCTTCTATCTACTTTGCTTTGTGGCCAAGGCAAAGTGGATTTCACTTGAAAAACTCTTCTCATCAGTGTGCGCTCAGTTTTAATGCTCACTCACTCACTCACAATCTCTTGTGTCCATATTATTGACTACTGCGTGTTCATATGTATTACGTTCTACGAGTGAGAAGAGGAGTAGTGAATCCCATTTAATTTTGTCCCGATCATGTTCGGAATAATGTTCCACTTCATTCTTTTTTTTTCTTATCGCTTTTTTTCTGTGTGGATGCAAAATGCAATTGTGAAATGCAATCTTGTAGCCACTATTTTTTCCCATTCTTCTCCGGATTCAATTCAATTTTCTAAGTTCTTTTTTATTGTTGTTGGCGAGAAAGCCATGTGGAGAGAGAATAATGTGGTGGAGCACTTTAGACGCAATTGAATTGGAACAAGAAGTGTTTTTTTCAGTGGAGCGGGGGAAAGTGGGAATATGCGTCAATTGGAAGAAAGTGCCCACCACACAAAAAATATATATTCTACATGTGTGAGGCATACGAAATGAGGAGAGAATTTCCCTTTCCTTGAATTTTTTTTATTCAGTTCAACAAAATTTATATTGTGCTTTTTTATCTAGACTTGTTCAAACTTGAACAAAAAAAACTGTTTTTAAAAGTCTTCCTTCTACATTTTTGAGGCATTGGTGCATTTCGTGTTCAACTAAGAAATAGTTTTTTTCTACGCACACTTCATTTTGCTCCTCTCCAGAGATTTTGTTGACATTGGGATTCTGATCATTTCCATCCTGGAAATCGTCACCATCACCGGATGAATTTTTAACAACGTTTTGATAGCCACAATATTTGATTTTTATGTGAAAAAAGACTCTTTAAAAAATGTTGCGTCGTCGTGCTCCCCTTCTCCACTTTTTTTAAAGGAAAAAAATGTTTTAATGCTCTCTTCGGATAAGTAGCGTTTATATGTTACTCTTGTTTGTAAAGATGACATGAGGATTATCAACGCTCAATTCCGTGTCAAAATGTATTATGGAAGCGAATGAATTCTTTTGCTTCCATTCGGCTGCTCCACTTTCTTCTAAATAAGAAACGAAAGTCAAAAAAGGAAATGGATTCGAGCGGAGTTGACAGCTCAATTTATTCTGTCATTTCTCAATAGTATCAATATCAAAAATTGTTTGAATGAATAAATACAACAAATGTGCACACACGCGCTAAAGTATATGAACAGAGGACATTGATGCTCCAGTTTTTTTTTCTACGGATATTCCTTCTCACTTGTCATCTCATGTTTGCTCCTCCACCAAACGAATTTTGATGCGAAGCCAAAAATTGTCTCCTCAGCTCCCACGAATTTTGTCATGTATACCTAATTCGGATAATGAAACGGTAATTAAATTATGAAATTAGTCCATTCTCTTTTCCTCAAACACTTTATTCAATGTAACAACTATTTTTTTGGGAGCGCACAATATATAAAAGCTCTTGATTGTAATAAAGAGATTGAAGAGGACACATGTAGTAACGTCTGTTGTGAATGGAGGGTGATATATTTTTTGTGTGTGCATCATGTGACTTGATTCATTTTCCATGAAAATTAGAGAAAAAAGAGACAAGGCAGGAAGTAATGGTAGCGTTAAATATTTTCAACATCATCGTCAGCAACTATAGAGACTTCTCCTTATTATAGAATTATGGAGCAAACAAGGATCCTCTGTGTGGTGCGGTGGTAAATGTTTGATGACTTCCACTCAACTCATTTATTGTTCTGTTCTGCACCGGAGTCGCCATTCCAACCCTTCTTCTTCGGGTGGAGTAATTATCCAAAAATTTGCATATGACTACTGTGCTCCGTGTCCCATTCTGCTATTTGCTTGCATCACGATTTCCCCTTTTATTTTTTGGGGATGCTTGCTTGAATGAATAGAAGTGTCATTGCTTACACTTGTGGTCCTCATCTGAGATGAGATGGGAAGCGGGACATAAAATAATTTTGTAATTGGCCATTTTATGCAGTCCTCGGACAGATTACGACATCTCACTAATAAAATTCCACTTATAATTATTTAGCTCGCCCGGCTCGGCTACCGTCCATTCGCAACCTCCATCACGAATATTTTTTTTATTGAACTGCTCTGCTCTGCTCCATAATTACAAATGATTGTTGTTTCGCCCAAAAGAACTTTTCTAGTATAATATTTTTATTGCGTTTTAAAGCCACGCGAGTAATAAATGGACACAGGAACTTGTACACTGCTTTTTTAATTTTAATCACTTTTTTCGTTTCTCATGATAAAAAAATATATAAAAAGTTTTGTGTGCAATGTACAACATGTGCGTATATTTATGGCTTCATTCAATAATGCAATGTGGTTCTATTGTTCTCAAGCGATAAGTTGTGCTGCCGCTATTCCACTTGCGATCAAAAATGACGATGACTTATTACACTCTTCTATGCATTCATTTCTAGTGTGTATAAATTGTAGCTTGTCTTATGGACCGTAAAAACTTTAGCTTTTTGAAAGAGGCGGTAGAGCGTGTGTGTGCACACATCTCTATTTTTGTTTTGCTCTAACCAATCCTCCTCATCTTCATCATCAGGAAGCAGGCTTTCCCTGTGTTTTTGCATAACGTGAATATTTATTGCCTGATTATCCATCCTCAACAAACAAGAGTGATTTCCAGTGGATGAGCTGCATGAATGGGTGCTCCGTCTAATCTCCCCTTTTCCCACAAAATAAATGTTCCATCTTTCCCTCTAGAAACACTTTTTTTAAAGTATATTTTTCCGTGGTGCGTGTGTAGATGCGTGTGACAAAAACAAATCAAGAAATATGAGCACAGCCACGCAAGTCCCCGGATTTTCCCACCTTTTGTGTTCCACTTGACTAAACGACGAAAAAGAACTCATCATCATCATCATCACAGCCACCACCACCACCTCATCTTCATCTTTCCACCACCTCGACTCCTTTCAGAAAAGGTGTTATCATCCCTCCCGTGCTCCTCAATTTCATTCAAGTTGTGCAAATAATGAAGAAGACAAAAAGCCGAAAATGGAATTACCCGAGAGCTGAAGAAGCGGATGAGAAGAACCTTGTTTTGCTACAAACTTGTTATTGTCAAACTATTTTATCTGGCTCAAAACTCTTTTTTAGACACACACACAAGTAGGTATTACTATGCAGATTGGATTTATGGAGCACAAAGTGTAATATGAATGGAGACGGCTGACATGACCCGTGTTTGTTTCACTACACACACAAGATCTCTGTGTGCAATAATAATACATGTTTCGAAAAATAGTAAATGTGACTGCGACCACAAATACAAGCATCACGGCGAGAGAAAACAAAAAAAAAGGAAGCGAGAGAGCAAACACTCTCGGAAAAACAAGGAAACAAAAAGAGACAGATTCGAAAGCGGTTTCTGTCGCGGGGAAAGCAGATGCTCTCCTCATCCATCATTTTCCCCGTGTCCTCCTGATAAATTGCATCCTGCACCAGCAACAAAATACATATTATTCTCTTTAAAAAAGCGTTGCCTCATCCGTTTTTCGAAAAGGAATCTGGAACAGGAGCAGCAGCGGTGGTGACGGTGAGTATTGTGTGCACAATTGTGTGAAAGAGCAGAGCAAACAAGGACGGAGGAGATGCGACAAGAATAGAAAATTTTTGGAAGCGGTTTTGCATTCATTATTTGATAGGACGCGTGTAAAAAAAGATCATGATCACCAGCTCCATAAATGATTAGTGTGTTGTGTGGTAGGTTGTAATGTACCACCACAACAATAAGTGAACATAGATTGATCACAAAATTTCTCCCTTTTCCCTCTCTCATCATGGCACGTTGTGTGTTTAATCGTGACTTTTGAGAATTGATTCGCAGTCATCATATACATGTGTGCATTGAACACACAGCAGTGCACCACCACCACCACCAACCACCACCAAACAAAAAGCAATCAATTGAGAAATGCTCATTGTGTAATTTGTAATTGCACACGAAAGAGAGATGCACTCCAGCAATAACTGTGATAATAAAATGCAACCTGTTTTACACCAGAAAAAATGTGTGCTTTGAGATTCAAGTACGGTTTCCCTTGAGGTTACAATAATATGCTTATCTTGGATCCAGATATTCACCAGAAGAGTCGTATGTGGTACATTTTATACAGATCAGAAAATCATCTCTAATTGTTCAATTCCACACACACACACACACTCTCTCTACTACTCTGCTCTTCTCCTCAACCTTGTATTTATGGAAATGATGGTGCACAGCAGACTAATTGCCTCCTTTCTCTAATTTTTTCTCCACAATTGTTGCAAAGCCTCCTCCTTCATCCGCATCATTTTATTACATGATGCACACATACACGCATCTATCCTCTTTTTGGTGCACTTTTCGTGGCCAATAAAAATTGGCAGATTTACACCCGTGGAGGTCATCTAAATACTTACTCTTCAGCTCCAAACATTTTTTTGGGGTGTCACTGTAAAAAAAATACGCTTGATCTTCTCTCCTTTCTCACAACATAGATGCTAGTATACATAGGTAGGTAGATATACACAGAATATTTTTTGTAAAAAAAATATTGTGTGCGCGACTGACGTTTTTTATGCACACACACAAAAAGAAAACTGCTTCATGGTTTTACTGCAGCGATACAAAAAAACACAATAATAATAACAACAATAATAATAATGACGCGTCGTAAATGGTTATTACATTATGTACACGATGGCTATTAATGATTAGCTTGAAGGGAGAAATATAAGAAAGAAAAAAAATATTTCCCGAAGTGGTAGTGTTCCAATAAAAAATGAAATACGGATATTGTTATGCATAATGAGAGGAACAACAAGAAAGAAGAAGATACCGAACGGGCAAGTTTGAAGAAACGTGTTTTTTTTCTTCTTATTCTTTCGCTGTTTGGTTGGATGGTTTGGTTTCACGTAAGTATAAAAAAATGAGGAGGCAGGAACATAAAGTAAAGTGGAGTGATTATTATGATGATTACATTTACACAGTAGCTGACCACAGATGTGTGTGTGTGCAAGTTGAGTTTCACGTAAGTATAAAAAAATGAGGAGGCAGGAACATAAAGTAAAGTGGAGTGATTATTATGATGATTACATTTACACAGTAGCTGACCACAGATGTGTGTGTGTGCAAGTTAAGAAACTTGTGTGAGTGTGTGTGTGCTCGAAAAGGTAGCTTGTTACGCAACGAGCGAGAAGAAGCGGTCACGTTCGTTTCGTCGTCTTCTTTGCCTCCTTTTATTTATTCAAATGAGATGTGCCCATTAAGACACAACTCTTAATTTTTCAATCAGGCTACAACAAAAAGAAGAAGTGGAAGAAAAAAATACTGGAAGCTATTTGCTCTTCTTGTTCGCTTCTGGAAAACAAGTTTTCAAGAAAATTAAGAAGGATGAGGCGGGGTAAAGGAATCATTTAGGAAAGAAGAAGAAAAAATATAAAAATGAAACTGGACACACTGAAAGATAAGATGTAGTTAGGTGGGATGGACCAAACACGTCAAGATAATCAAGCGAAAATGATAATCGTTAAGTTGTTTAAATGATTGAGTGCTTAGCTTTTCCTTATTATCCGGAATTATTATCACATTGTTAGGAAATATCTTGTGCACTTCTCTTTAGCAATTATGAGCTTTTTTTAAAGGTGCAGGTGCTCCAGAAAATGGGAGAGCAGGTGTGCCAATTTTGTTTTCAGAAAAAAACTGGAAGCTTCATGCATTTTTTTAAATATTGGAAATATTGTTGAGTTGCATTTATGTTAATTTATTGGGGATTAGGTTACCACAATATTTTGGAACAGGATTTTAGAATTGCCTCCAGATAACAAAGCACGTGTGGCTGCGTGCTTTTTTGAGGGGTAATAAATAATTTTTAGTGTTCATTGTCAATAATATGGTATCACTTTGCGTGTGAATGTATGTATGCACACACAGGAGTCATCCTCAATTGCCTTAACTAAATAGCTGATAAGAATGAAAATGAGGCGCTTGGCCGCACGACACTTGCTAACAAAAGAAGAGCACTTTCAAGTCTGTTGCCGATTTCGATAGTTTTCGAGAACGTATTCGTGTGTGTCCATTAAATGAGTAAAAAACACGCTCCGTAAGCTATCATCGTCCATTCTGAAACCTTCTTGAAATGGGAAACAAAATGGAACCTTTTATTTTTCCACTTTTTCGGAAAAGAGAAACAAAAAAGGGACCCAGAGTAGCTTTTATAGCTTTTTATTATTATTGTCAGATAAATAAATTGTGTGTAAATGCTTGAGAGTGAAAATAAAAGCTACGAGGAAACACTTTTTACCAATTTACTTATATCTGCTCCATATAATACACGCGGACAAAATGTGAGCACAAATATTATCCGTACAAAATATATTTTTTTCCTGTCACCATTTTCATTTTCACTGAAAGCACTTCGCCAACACCACCACCGCAAATAAAAAAGTTACCCATTTTGAAAAAAGAAATGAAAAAAAAGGTTCAGAGAGTAGTTCATGTCGCTCTTCAGCACTTCTCGTTTGAAGCCATTATTGAAATTGACACATGGCATGTTTGCTCACTCGCTCAATGTATTCCATTCTTTTTTTTATCGGGGCTCCCGTTTCAAAAGAGGCTTGTGTACAAGAGCACTTGATCCATTCCAATCATGCTAATAATCAACTTGCTTGACGAATAAATTGACCACAAATCAATTGTCGGTGAAGGACACATCAGCAAAATTGAATGGATGCGCGCGGCTGGCTCACTGCAAAAAATAAGGTTTTTTTACTAATAAAATAAAAGCTTTTCATCCGGATAACCTCCAATTGAGTTTTATTTTCAGGATGCAGAAATAAACCAGGAATTTACTTCCAAAAAAACTGTTGTGTGTGTTTATAAATAGCAGAAACCAAGTGTGACCTATGCAGATGAATGAATCTCTGTCCATAATCCGGGTTTCCCACGGTCGGTGTCAATTATTGGATCTTTTGAGTTGAAAAAAACGTTGGAGAAGATGAGGGGAGATTTTTTCAAGAAGGTACAATGTGTCTTATTATTTTACTGCCAAAAATGTGTAATTGAGACGAAAAATTTTCTGCTTCTGTTAAGCCAACCTCCTCGTAACCCATGATCCATATAGAAGACCATAAAGAAATGATCCCTTTTTTCAATTTTTACGAATACATGATGCAATGGTCAACTGAGAAGGAAAAGAAAAAGGGTCTCTTGTAGGAACAAATTTTTGTGGTCAAACTAACATATTTTTAGGGAAATGTGTAATTGAGACGAAAAATTTTCTGCTTCTGTTAAGCCAACCTCCTCGTAACCCATGATCCATATAGAAGACCATAAAGAAAGGATCCCTTTTTTCAATTTTTACGAATACATGATGCAATGGTCAACTGCGAAGGAAAAGAAAAAGGGTCTCTTGTAGGAACAAATTTTTGTGGTCAAACTAACATATTTTTAGGGCACACACATCAACTCATTTCCTCAACAGATTTCTTTTCTTGAGAGAAAATGAAAGGACGCATTTCATACATTTTTCAATATTTCTTTTTCGTCCCTGTATCGATTTCCGTTGAGAACATATTTTTGGACACACTTGTTACCTTTAAACTCCCACGCACTGAAGAAAAAGATATTTTCCCCCCAAAAAAATATTCCTTACTTCCGCTGTAATTTCAAATGGGAAATTGTGTCAGAAGCGGAATTGAATTACACACAAGAAATTTTTCTGTGGTTATGTTTTTGTGGTGTAGATGTAAAGCTGGATAACTCAAGAAAAGGAGCAATATAATATTTGTAATCAGTCTCTGAAATTTTTTTGGGAAAGAGGTCAAGCTTAGCTATTGACCTCGTTGTTGGTTAAAAACGTGACAAGATGGTGGTGGTGGACCTTTTTTTTGTTTACCTTGTACACTTGTTCCATCCAATTATCGGTTTGTTTATTGAGCCACGTTTTAGTTTACCGACACTCCAAAAAAAAGAAGAAAAGGTGAGTGCGCTCCAGAAAAAGAAGAAAAAAAAAACGAGTTTTTTTCTGGTCCGTGTAATCTGATCGGAAAGGAGCGTCCGCCAAAGATACGCTTGCTCACACGAAAGTAAAGTGAGTCATTTCTTGCTTGTGTGGTTACCACACTTATTTTTATTTTTGAAGGGAGAAAAAAAAAGATTATTATACACACGAGATGGCTTTTTATTGATATGTAAGGAGTTACCCTAATCTTGTCATCTCAATCGCGTCAAGTGCCACTTTTCTTGTCTTAATCTTGCTTTCGGCTTTGTCACTTCCGTCACTTTACTCAACAGAGATAAAGATCGTATCATATATATTGGGCTTATCACCGGTGTATTTTTTTTCTTTACATAACAATTTTTATGGAGGCGTGCACACATTGTACGTTCATTCATTATCTCCTTCTCATCTGACTTTTTGGGTAAGTGCACCAAACCGTGGGAAAAGTGGATGAAGACAAAATAGATAGCAGCCATATCCGTGCTCAGAGCTCAGCATGTGCTTCTGATCATTGACCACATCCGGAAATATCTTGACATTACAATGGAATTTTTAAAGACAAAAAAATCAGTAAAGGAATATTCCCATCAAAACAATATTCTGATTTGGAAAACACATGCAATATATTTTTTCATTCAAATAACGCACACACAACATTTTTTTACCAGATTGCAAAAAATAAATATTCTGACGCATGAGAATGAATGAGAATGGAGTNTTGCAAAAAATAAATATTCTGACGCATGAGAATGAATGAGAATGGAGTGGTGTGGGAAATTCCGGAGAACCGGAAGAAACACTTATTTAAATATGCACGCATATCATAGCACCCTTTCCTCATCCACACACATCCCGTTATCGAGGAGAAGAGTGCTGATGAGAACCGAAAAAAATATAACCATTTTCGTGTTACATCCGCATTGTTCTCTCTTCGTGTCTCTTTTTTCTCTCCATTGAAAAAAATATATATGAGAAATTACGTGCATGTGTTGCACTTGCTCCACCACAAAGTGAGGGAGGACTTGATTCATTCATTTAAAGCTCCCTGCTTAACGTTGTTTTGCTACCCCTTTTTCCTGCTTGTCGCATCCATAATATTCCGGATAGTGAAGTGTCCATAAGAATTTATGGGGGTGACTTTTTCCCTGTGTTCGGTTCAAGGGCAACAATGCTGAGTCGGAGCTCCCAATATGACATGAACAATCTCGGAAGCACATGCTGAAAATAAATGAAAAGATATGTGTGCATACATATTCTATACTTATCATTTCTATTATGATTATCATCATCACCACTACTGTCCCAGTAGACAGTTTTTCAAATCCGTGAGAACGAAAAAAAATTATTTAGTTAAACTGAAGTTTTTTTGTATGCTCAAATCTCACTTGTCGTTAGGAATTATGGATACTTCGTGGAACACGTACACACATCTTTTGTTTCTTGCACATTTTTCATTTTCAAAAGTCATAAATACTTTTTGAAACGCATGTGAAATGACTTCCTCTCATATTTTTTTTGTTCCTTTTGTGATTTTCAAACAAAAATCATTTACTTTTTAAATTACATTTTTTGAGTGTGCTGGACACGCATAAATGACAATAATAGAACCCTACTTATCCAGCCTTTTATTGTGATATACTGGCTTCCAACTCTTTTGGACACAAGTCCGGAAGCAGATGACGAAACTTTGGTTCGGAGGATGTCGTGCCACGTCTGCGAGGTCACAGTAGGCAGAGGTCACCTAGTTCAAAACTGGGAAGCCACGAAAAAAGCCAAGCATGTCCGTTATCTCTTTTTTCCATTATGGTGTCCCACTAATGAACACACAAATGAAGCAAAGCAAAAAAAACCGAGGACTTGTTCATTTTGACTCATCATCACAAAAAAATGGAGCAACGACCATAAATGTATTTTTTTTTGCTTTGCTCCAATCCACTTCTTCCAGCCTTGGGGGAGAATATTCCGGGTCACTCTGGAGGTCACTTTGAAGCGAAAATGTGGTGCAGGCAGGAGCTTTAAGTAACAAAAAAGGGGAAGCTCTTCAAAGCGGAGATTGCTTCCGGCGTCGGCGGATTGAACCAGCAGCAGGAGCAACCATTTTTACACATGTTCAACCGTTGTTCCGATACAAGAATGGAAGACACAAGAGAGCTCACAAATAAGATGAATTGTTATTACTTCTCTTTTTTAAACAGTCGACAATTCAACTTGAAAGAGCGTAGATGAAAGGGAGCTCATTCAAAAAAATCAATCTGTACATCTGCCGCAAAAAAATATATTCACCGATGTGTTTCTCATTTTAATGTGTGCGTGAGTCAGCCTTCGCTTCAAAAAAATGTAATAATTCGGCATGCTCAATCACAATAAAAAATGTTGTAATGTCTCAATTTAAAAATATTCCTTTATAAATAATTCTTAGTGACAAGCCGTGAATAATGGAGACAGGAGGCTAGACACAATTGTCTACCATTGTTGACTTTTCGGACCATTGTGTTCATAAATATTGTTTGCTGGACATCGCCCACGCACCATCAGTCAACGGTGACAATAATAATATGATAATGCTCATTCATTTACATCCTTTCTGCTTTTAGCGAAAAGCGCAACAAAGCGGCAATAATCGGGTTCACATTTGAACCGAAAATTATGCACACATCGTCAACCAAGGAGTATACCTACATACAACAACACAAGGTATATTATTCTTAGCAAAAGGTAGACGGAGACCTTATGATCCCAAAGTTTTATTGTGGGCGTGACTCCTTCTTATCTTCGAGTTCGCCGTTGGAATATTTTCGTTCTCAAGACGAATTCACATATATTAAATTCTTGTCCCATTTCAGTTCTCTTCCATCATCGCTTTCCTTTTTTTTTTCAAGAAAAAAATTGTGTATAAAGTTAAATGGTGTGTGCACTCCATTTTTTTTAGAACAGCACACTTTTTTTCGGACACAACTTCACAGGAGACGATGAGAGACACGAAATGCCACTAAATCTATTAGAGAAGATGGATGAAATATTTTTTTTCTCGTCGGTGCGGTCATTTGTCCAGTCTCGTTCTTTTTCTTCTCTGAGAGGTAACATATTTTCTCCTAGTCCTGTCACGTAATATAACGATAAACGATACATTAATGGACACAAGTTTCAACAACAACACAAAAAAAGAAAGCAGGACAGATTGAAAAGTATTTTTTTTCGAGAGAGAGTTTCAACAAGAAAAATGTTTTTACAGAGGGACATAATGGCTAATGGACTTTTTTTAGACTGAAAGGTACCATTTTTCCAGCTTGTTCTCTTTTTTATTATTATTATACTTTTTTCCAGCTCCCAACAAAAAGTCGAAATGACAGGAGACAGATGGATACATAATATTTTTATGTCGCAGTCGGACACACGAAATAAAGAAGCGGTATTTTGTCAAAAAAAAGAGTCGCTCTTTCTTTTTTTCCTTCTTTCAAGGAATATAAAGACTTTTATCAAGTAATTTGACACATGATACAAGATTGGTCATATATGAAAAAAAAACTTACAGACTGACCGTTACGTTTTTTTTTTGTGTCCATAAATATATGGAGAAAAAAAGTGGAGATGAAGCTAACAAGGCATGCTGAAGGCATGATAGAAAAAATATCTGACTGTGTGTGATGTTTTTAGGGGGAAAAGAAAAGAATGATCATTAGCGATTCGCTCCTGGGCCAAAAAATGACAATATGAATAATGATAAGTTTGACGAAAGAAGTGATTCAAATAAAATATTAGATATTTTGTTCCTTTCCCGATTCACTTTATTTACGTATCCATTTTAAAGTCGACTTGTCAAAAGAAAGATGATATTATTATTATTGGCCCATTATGAAAAACTGATAATGGTCATGTATTGTGAATATTTACGCACACACAAAAATGGAATGAATGGGTGGCTCCAGGGAAAGGATGATAATGATGGTATCAAGTGACCAGTAGCTTTGTTCGCTTTCTTTTGTGTTCAATAAAAATGTTGCTATGATGGTCTATAATTAATGATGATTAGGGAAAAATAATGATCATTTGATTCGCCTTTTTTGATTTTTCTATTTATTAAATTACAAAAAGTTATCCCAGAAAATATGATTCAAAAGTCAAATTGGAGACAAAAATGCCTCTGATCAATTTGAAAAATGAAAAGTGGACAGTTTGTAAGATTTTTTGCTACCTTATTTTCTCGTTTGGTAAATAAAAATGTGTGGGAACGGAGAAGACTGGACCCTGGGCAGATATTTACCTTTCGTTTAATACTTTTGCTTCTATTTATGAACACAGGAGTAATAGTGTCCGTTCATGGTTCGTTTCTTTTGGTTATTTTTTTGGGAATTAAGTAACAAAAAATTGTAATTCTTGATTTGAAGATGGATCACATTTATATTTGCAGGTCTGCAGTGTTATCGATGCGACAGTGTGAACCACGGGACCTCCTGCGAAGGTCGTCCAGCTTCTCGTCACCTCCGCGAGTACGGCGAGGAAGAGCATTGTCTCAGTTTCGAAGAAGTGAACCAG
>JAHZNF010002236.1:0-47370 GCA_027744215.1 Troglopedetes dispersus
TATACACATGCATAAAAGTGTTTTTCTTGTGGGATGTCTGGTAAGCAACTGTGAATTTCTCACCAAACTCGAAAATAACTTTTCTCCGTGGTGCTGGCTTTGTCATCGTTTTGTTGTCAGTTGACTCTTGTATTTTTAAGGAGCTTCAGCACCAGAATGAATTATAATGCTTTTATTGAAATGAAAAACAAAGCTGACAGATATTCAGTAGCAGAAGCATATAAGTTCCTGGAAGAGTGAATGAATGAGTGAGTGAAAGTTGAGAAGAGAAAAAAAAGTTTGTCTTTCATGAAGACGAGGCGTGTGAACAGACGACAAAGATCGAGTATATAGAAGATGACAAGAATGATAATCTTCTCTGGTGCCATGGCGAACAAAAATGTAAAAAATAATTCGCAGACGGAGTTCGCATTGAAAATGATGCATGCTACTCCGTGTGAACAATATCCTAATGACTTCATAGTTCACATTTTCACATAAAATGTATTTTTTGAGAATTGTAAAAAAGCTGACAAATATATTTTGGAAAATAGTGTCTCCCAAATTCGTTGTAATACTTCTCGACCCAAAGTCAATCAAGTTATTTTTCGCACAATATTTTTTTCAAATTTCTGAGACGCTGAGTTATTCAAGCGTGTTTAACAAGTGCGATGAAGTAAACCAAAGTCAAATTTTTCTCTACTCAGTCGGAAATATATATTCCATTTCATCAATCTCATCTTCGGGGAAAAATAGAGTCAACAAAAGTACTCTTCTTTGCAAACTAATAAATAAATATTGCAAAAAATGGAGGGCATTGATAATTTACTTGGATGGAATACGGACTATGCCTCTTCCAGGGAAAGATGAGATGTGGAAAAAAAGAAAGGAATTCAGTTTCTCTAGTTTCCTTTCTTTTCTTCGACTTTCCTAGAATTTGTTTTGAAGCAAGGAATATTGTAATTTGATAGTTCATTTTCTCGAAATGTCATGTTGAAAGCGGGAGTCTTATGAGAGATATCAAATTTAACAATTCCTTCTGCCCTCCTTCCTTCCTTCCTATGCCGCACGTACCTACAGTCATCTGAAAAAAAAATCAAGAAAAGTGAGGAAAAGTTGATTCCCTCTTTTTTTCTCCAAAAAATAAATTACTCCCAAGTGAGCCCACCAAATATATAAAAATGGAGAGAGCTAAAGGCAACGTTCGGTGTCATGTTGCTTAATTCTTCTCGAAGAATTACTAGTTTGGGAATGATGTTTATAATGAAAAGGAAAAATTGTAGCCTGGCTGAGCTCTATAAAATATATATCATAGTGGTGAGATGAGTTGATGATGGGGTAGCAGTGCAGAGTTTTTCACTTTTTTCATGTTTGTTTGTGTTAACTCCGAGAGTGAAAGGTGAAAAACGTTTATTTGAAGGAGGAGATGGTTTGAAATATTCAGGGTAATTTTAATGAGCTACCAGAAGGGCACGAAAGTTTTTCGCAGTTTTCAGTCTTCCCACCTTTCCGAAAATTTCGGAGAAAGTTAGTAGGAACATGATGTAATGCTTGTGCTGCGCACAAAATTGGTGTAAATGGGCTGTCTGGAATAATCACTTATTAATTTTGGATGGAATTGGAAAATAACAAAGTAAGAAGCAACATTAGACTCGGGTTGGAGGTTGTTGCCAGTTGTGCCACACCTCGATATTAAAGCTGTTGATTACGTCAGTGGAACAGTTGTTGTGATTCTTGCAGAAAATTTTAATGTGCTACTTGTGAGTCATCAGAAACATTAAATCAGACACGATTGGGGAACTACGTACATAGTACATAGGTACTTTAATTTCATGGTGTACTTTTTTGCTGTTAATTTTTTATACGTTAGGTATATAATATCATGTAAAACTATTTAGCACTTTATACGTGTTTGAACCAACAAGTTAATCCATTGAGTACACATTTGCATGCGCATTTACAAATCAAATGCGCTATCACTACCCGTCCATTTCACGTAAAATGGAAATTCGACTCGAATAAAAGCATTTTATACTTTCCATCCATTTCAACTTTCTTCAACTCTTTTGCTTATCTACACGTGTAGCAGTTCTGCAGAACATGTTGCATGCACCCCTCCACTTCCACTGAAGAAAGTGGCATTTCTCCTTCCTCTTCAGCATTCATCGCAGATTACAATACAACTTTATCTTCTTTTTTTCTATGTAATATGCTCGCGGCAGTAAAAGTGCTGAACTCAACCACCTCGTCACCAAGAAAGGCGGTGGATGGAAGAGTACGTAGTTCTTTCTTATTTTAAAAACTAGTTGACATTTATTGTCATCTTTATCTCTATTTGCTCTGTCTGACTTGCCGCTCAGCTCCTTTTTTCCCGTTTCCTCTCCATTTTCTCTCGTGTCTATTCTCTCAAATGTAAAAAATGATATGCTCTTTTTTCGGCTCTTCAGCATTTCTTTTTTTAAAGTCGAGAGGAATATATTTATGTACTGTTTTCTTGTTGAAGACCTCAGAGATCCTTTTATGGAGGAGTTTTTCTCTACAAGAAGTTCATATGATGTGTACAAAAATGCATAAACTCTTGAGACTACCTAATTGCGTATGCAGCATGGATCTCAACTTCTCATTTCATTTTTGCGGGATAGAATGAATAAATGCAGTGATTCTTCCGAATAAAAATATATATCCAGTGGAGCACACCATGTTTCTCTTATTTTCAGCTGTGGTGACGAAAAAACAGAAAGTCATCTCTCCCAATGGGATTTCATTTCATTATGACTCGACTTGAGGAAGTTGCTTCTATTACGTTTATTAAAACAGAGGGAGGGGACCGTCGACCGGAGACAAAGTCAGAAGAATAAAAAATATTTCTCTCCAATTTTTTTTTTGTGGAAGACCAGACATTTAGAAAAAAAAGAATTTTTTTGCTCCAAGACTCAAGAAACAAGAAAAGGAAGGGAGAAACAAGGGGGAAATATGAGTGTACATGAATAATAATCTTTTTTGATAAGGACCACCGAAAAAATGGCACTCATGCAAGCTACTCAGTTTTTTTAGAATGACTGCATAAAAGTCGACGAAAAAGGAGTTGTGTAGACAAGACTTTGTTCCCTTTCCTTGTTCTTAAAAAAGAATCTTTTTTTAATATGAGACATTTTTTGTCCATGACAAGCACCGGCAAAAAATATATACGTTTATATAGAAGTTTATAGCGGAATGTCGTCATTTTTTTCTTCTTTCTAGAGTCCTCTTATCTTTTTGCATAGTTATGACATGTTCTTTTTTTTCTTCCCTTTTTTGCATGCATTTGATTTTTTTGTGGAAATACTTACTTCCTTACTCACTTTGCCGCTAGTTTCCAGAAAGCACGTTCCTCTTGGTGATATGCCTTAGTAGGTATAGACTGACGAGGGACAGCCTAGACAAAAAAAATTGTTGAAAAGGGACAAAGAAGCCACAGAAGAGAAAAAGGAAGAATTTTTTGATTGCCTGGATAACGTTTTATGGTCTCTTCTTATGTAAATATACTACCACTTACATAATAAAGAATGCTACGGTTGTATGTTATACACAGTTTTGTGTATATTTTTTGTACACTCCGGAGAACCACAAAAGTTTGAATGGGAATGATGTTATATGGCACTGCATAGTAGTTTTTTCGTGAGTTGTCCTCAGACTCAAATATGTGCACATAAAGAAACACAGAGAAAACTATAAAGGAAATCTGGAGCGGGAACAAAACTAACAAGTTTACGTGGTCGTTGTTGGCTCATATATTTGTGTGGCAATAATATCCCTCCCTTTTTGACTGCCTTGCTGCTGTACAGAAGCGTACCACCCGCCTACCCATTTATTATCGTGATTACGTTATGGCACTACTGATTGTGCAAAATGCAAATTAGCTATCACTACTGTTAGTTAGCTCAGTTTTGCATTTTTTGTGGGAATGTTGATAACGACACAGCCATTTGGAGTTTAAGTGTGTGTGTGTGCACTGGAGAAAATATAGGATAGTGATTTTCTTTGGGCGTGGCTGCAGTTATGTGAGCACCAAAAAGGAAAATTATGTTCGATCAGATGTTTCTTGGTTGCGTCTTGAAATAAAATTTCAATTTATGGATGATGGAAGTGATTGGAACAAAGAGAAAAGCCTGCGTGCCCACAAACGTTTTACCATATCCATGTACCCATCTTGTTGTGCTTATCACTTTTATGACTTGTCTGGTCTTTCTGTCCACTCTTTCTGAAAAAAAATTGGAAGGTAAAATTTGACGAAGGAAGAACTAAACTGCGAGTAACGGCACGCCTAGACTTTATGTTTAAAGGTTGCGTCTTGAAATAAAATTTCAATTTATGGATGATGGAAGTGATTGGAACAAAGAGAAAAGCCTGCGTGCCCACAAACGTTTTACCATATCTATGTACCCATCTTGTTGTGCTTATCATATCACTTTTATGACTTGTCTGGTCTTTCTGTCCACTCTTTCTGCTGAAAAAAAATTGGAAGGTAAAATTTGACGAAGGAAGAACTAAACTGCGAGTAACGGCACGCCTAGACTTTATGTTTAAGTAAGGAATGGAATCCTTTGAAAATGGACGAGATGGAAAATGCAAGTGGCTTATTATCATGCAAGGATATTTTAAAGGATAAGCGTCTCGTGTTCACTTCAAAACGTCTGTCAAACAATCTTTGTTCTTTTCTCAAAGTCATCAT
Organism: Troglopedetes dispersus; assembly: GCA_027744215.1. Taxonomy (NCBI): domain Eukaryota; kingdom Metazoa; phylum Arthropoda; class Collembola; order Entomobryomorpha; family Paronellidae; genus Troglopedetes; species Troglopedetes dispersus. Next base: position 4,691 of record JAHZNF010002236.1, read on the forward strand.
CATTTTCGTTTTAGGAGCAAAGTTTCTGTCTGGTTACGGAAGCAGTTTTTCATATGATTGGTATTTAAAGTAAGAAGAAATGATGAGATGGGAAGTTGATGATGGGTAAACATGTGGAAGGGGAAAGCAACTTTTTACTTGCGTTCTTTCAACGGAAATTTTGAAGATTAGATCAGCTCAGCCACATTTTTGCAAAGCATGTAAGCGAAATTCCGTTTTGGCGGGAAGGAAAATTGGAATTGACGATGGGGAGACGAGTAATAAGGGAAAGTGGCCCGGGAAGGAAGATGTGCGTTAAAGCTGTGCGTGTCAGGAAAGATAGGTGAGGTGAGCTTCATGCGCATACATATATGTAGGAAGTTATGAGCGATTTTGAGTCTTAATAATAGTCTTGGGTGATGTGTGTGTGTACACATGAATGGATGCGTGAAAAAAATGACGGTATGTGATACACGTGCGTGTGCAAAAACCATTATTTTTCTTTACATGGATAAATTTCCGCAAAGTGCTTCAATCTTCATCGCCGTCGTCATCATTATCGTCCCGGTTTGACTCACAGACTGGCAGAAAAATGAATATGTAATCATGTGTCTAAAATGCCTTTTCAGCCGTGCATATTATGCTTATCTATCAACATACCTGTACACGTTGCCCTGTATTGAAGTTTGTACGCATAGGCGTCACCCGCAAAAAAAGCCAACATGCACTTATCGCTTCGTAAGCTCCAGAAATGAGAACTTTCACCTCTCACAACCGTACTAGCATGTGATAAAGTGTATCGAAGTCAATGTTTTTCTTGTAGTTTAGGTAAATTGCTTTCTCAGTTTGATTATTCATAGAGATTCTTTACTACGAGCAGTAGTCAAGCTTATAAAGTAATCAAACCCTTTCCCCGTTGACCTGCTTTCACCTGACGCATCGTAAACTGAAGTGCAAATACTCTTAGGCTGCAGTTGGTACTGTATAGAAAATTATTTTTTAAAATTAATTTGCCCATTCATATTCCTTGTCTCCACCGAGTCTCAATTTGGTGAAGTGTCCATTCTGTAGTAATACAATTTTTATTTGCCAATATTTTTCTTTATTGATTTATGCGCACCCTTGTCAGTCCAACCATAACAGTGGTATGCATGTGGTGGAGTAAAAAATATATCTATCTCGGGTTCTGCGTAATAAATCCTTGATTGTCCTATGCATACCCTGAATATAGTGGTTGTGGTCACAGCTGTAGCAAATACACAAAGAAATGACAATTTAATGCGTGTTCCTTGCATGAAGAAAGTGATTTTATTGAACTCACGTCTCTTCCCTTAAATATTGTAGTAGTTCCTTAAAAAAAGATATGAATTGTCTCCATTCCTTGACGGGGATTCACTCAAAGTCAAAAGATCGTCATAATCACATTATGTTCTTATTTCTATAATGGCGGTCATATATTATGGCGCACTTTGAAATGTATTAGAAAGTCGTAAAATGTAAATATTATTTAAAGTCATGCGAAGTGTTTTGTGTATTTCACTCACGGTTCTCTCTCGACTGTATCCATTTTTTAAATTATTGAGGCACGCTTTTTCACTCCACAAAAATAAAGGCAATTGGGAAAAAATGATATACCCAACTACGCACGTTTCGGGAGGGATTTTTATAAAAAAAGGGGGAAACCCAAAATAGGAAGCAGCCATGAAGACGAGGAGAAACTATTCGTCTTTCCCTTTTTCGTTGGGAGCATTTTTTTGCTTCGTTCTCCAAAGCTTCGGGAATATTTTTAATGGCTTTTAATGTTTCCCTGTATATCCCCAAATATTGTGTCATTTTGTTATATTTTGCATTGGCACTATCACATCTCACATGTGTAAGCGTTGCTTACTTATAAAAAGCAGGGCGACTGCTTTCCCGGCAGTAAATAAATAAATGGAAAGAGTAAAGTTGCCATTACGTATTTTATGTGGCATGAAATGAGCAACTGATATGGAATAAAGCTTGGATGATGGTGGTGGTTGGTGCTGCCTCGGCTGCTTCAGATGATGATCACGGCAGCAGTGCTCCTTAGACCTTCATAAAAAATTGTTTAACGTCTGTGTGTGGGCTTAGATGGGAAATATATGCATGTGTGACGTGACGCGACGAGACGCAAAAACGAGCTCTGGCTAATACGCAGACATTAAAAAGGCGAAATAAATTGGAAATAAAAAAGAGAAACAGCGCTATCAAAATGCTGCTCTTATTTACTTAAGTATTATCCTTGGTGCCGCGCGCGTGTGTGTTCTGCTCCGCGTGTCATTCCTGCATCCTCAAGCTTGTCGCTCCTTGCGTAATCTTCCTCAGCAAACACAGTGGTCGTTTCAAGGCGACCATGAACACATTTACTTTAGTTACTGCTACGATAGACCAAAATGACAAGAAAGATGTCACAGGAAATAAGGGAATGAACGAATCTTAGGTTATGGAAACCTTGAATCATGATGAATTTCGTACAATGTATGTTATAATAGAAGACTTGCAAATTATTTTGCATTACGAATCTTGAGGGAGACAATGCTTGAAACGCATGATTGCATGGGAAAGACATTAAAATAACTTTTATTGTTCATTTGCATGACACATGAGACGGGAGATAATATTGTAATTTTGATGTGTCTTATAATTTTTTTAAAAAAGTTAAAGCCTTGTAATTTGCATTTTTCTCCGATATATGTTGCAAAATAATTGGCGAATGGAGAAGTCGCGGGGAATTTTAATGGGCAATATTCTGAGAAATTGGGGTGTCAGGAGGCTTTGTACTTCATGGCCCATGAGTAATCACAGAATTATAATGAAATTGATGGAAAACATGGCGGACTGGTGTCACTGGGGACTGTTGGAAACTAGGCTAGCCAACCGTATCTTTCACATATGAGCTGTTGCTATATCGCTCAGTACTTTGTATTAAGTAACTCGACGCGGAATAACAAAAGTGTAACTAAGTGCGAGCCAAGTAGTTTCTTGCAGTTGACTTACTATGTATCAGATTATGTGAAAGAATTTTTTTCTTTTTGATTCGTCATGCTCTCCTGACCACGTTGATGAAAGTGATCCCTATCTCTCATAATGGATCGCGCTTATCGAACCAAAAAGTACAGAATAAGTTGTTTTCACTGGAAGCCTTTTTTGTGCTCCATATTTCAGTCGCGTTTTCGTGAAAAACAGGGCTTTTATTATCCATAAAAGGAAGCTTTTTAGCTCCATTTTCCCTTTTGTTCGTCTTCCAGGCAGTGTACCAGTGCATATCTAAAAGTTTGTTATTGTCCACTCGGCTGTTGTCTTAAATGGCTTTCTTACTCCGCTACAATAAAACAATATCTTTATTATGCTCAACCTATTAAACAAGCTTTTAAAAAGTGACTTCTTCGAGTTTACTTTACTTTTTTTAATGGGGCAGTGTGATACATTATTCTGGGAGGATATACATATGCATGAAGATATGTTGGGAGAGCTTACAAGTTTTTCCTCCCACTTTACATCACCTCATCTCCTTTTTTCTTTCTTCTTCACTATCCTTTGTCTCCTTTAAAAAATAAGTGTGTTAAGTGGTGCAGAATGTATAAATGGCGACGGAATCGGTAGACTTGAGTAAGTTGAGGGATTTTATAAGTGTTTTTCCTTATTATTACGGCTATTATATTCCCTTTTTTTAGAGAAAAAAAGGTGACTCAACTCCCAGGAATTTTATTGTTAACGGTGAAGACCAAGGAGTGTATTCATTTACATTGTTGTATGTGTGTGAGAGAGAGAGAGACAGCGAGTGTGTGAAAAGTTTCTGCTTTATACGTTGTCACAAAGATACATCGGCGGCCATACACACACGGAGCATGCACACATTACAGGAAGAAGTTAAGTGGAAGAGTCACTTTGCAATTTTAAAGACATTACGGAGCAGCTCATGCATGCACAAAGAGAGGAGAAGAGAAAAAAGACGAAGTGATAGCATGTGTGTATGTGTGTGGAACGGAGAAAAAAGCAACTTTCTCCATTTTCTTCCTCCACTTTCACTCCCTTTTCATCCTTCTCCTCACTCTCCTCATTTCTTGATGCGTGTCAGAGTGAAGAGAAAGCATGGATGTATCTACGTGTAACAATACCTATATTTGGAATTATATTCTTGCATCTCGGGTTAGACAAACTTATTATATTTTACTGATATGTGTGTTCTCCACGTGCGAAATAAATGGTAGAGGAATTCCACCATGATAAGATGTGTATGGACGTAGAAAAAAATATAGTGAATTGCCAACATGGGATGTCGCTCATAGAGCTTTGTTATCATGTTGATGATCAGAAAACTCTTCCTATTAGAATATTTTTGCGCTTCTTCACTTATCTCATCTTAGCTGGAAAAAAAAATAAGAAAGATGGTAAAAGTAAAATGGAAAAATCTTGTTGTATTTTTTGTGCTTGTGTCTGGTATGGTGTTAGGTTATTATTATTGTCATTTTTTTCTTCTTCTCGGGGGTTGGGAAAAACTTTGGGGCTGAGCAGTGGCGCCATGTCACATACTTTTAACATGGTTGATGTATTAAACATAAAAAGGACGGACTTTCTTTTAAAATTATAGTGTTTATGTGCATACATGTATACACTTGAGATGTGGTAAAAAATGGAATTGTTCGTCCCACAATTTTTGAGAAGAGGGAAATCATCTCCACTTTATATTATTATTGTACACATTGTAGCTATAAGAGAGTGTTTATGGATGGTTGCTTGTTTCTAAAAAAAAGTTCTTTGGGTAAGTTGGCGGGAGGGAGGGGTGTGCAACCCTTTTTATGAATTGTTCAATTACTTTCTCTTGAATATTATAAATGTATCTACTTAATGCGTGCGAGTGTTGTACATACCTCCATTTTCCTTTGCAAATGGAAATTCTTTGATCTCCCTTTTTTCTTCCTCGCAAAAAACACATTAAGTTGTATATGACTTATTTTTTCTTGATTTACTTCTACTTTTTTGCCAGAGACATTTTAATGGAGGAAATGCGGCAAAAATTTTAGGAGAAAGACGCAACTTTTTACTGTTTTTCGTTGGCGAGAAAAAATGGAATATTCATCAAGATTTACTTTTTACTTTTTTAAAAGCAGCATATTTATGCTCTTAAGTATGTACGTTACTATCTAGGTATGTGCTCCTCTGCACAATTGGTGGAATTTTTTTAGGTACTTGTACAAAATTATATTATTCTTATCGCCTTTTCTTAATGGAAAATGAAAAAAAAAATCAAGACATGCGAAAAGGACTAACTATAATGTTGTGAAATGGGAGAATATAATAATAAAAATGCGAACATTGGTAGCGCAATATAAAGTTGGTAGTCGGGAGAAAACAAGGTAAATACTATAGTAAATCACTGGAATGGTCTTATCCATATCACTTATTGTCAACTTTCTACTTTATTGTGTACTCTGCTGTTATGCTAGTGAAACCAACACTATTTTGCATATTACATTTGATTTTCCACTTTAATTTCGTGTCCTCGCCACGCTCTCGGCGAAAATGTCTCTTAAAATGTATTGGAAACTGAAAAGGAGAACTGGTGACACGGACGTAACTTGGCGGAGTCATAATAATAATTGCAGTTGGTGCGATATTGTTATTATGCATGCTTCGGGGTAATAAAGACATGTGTGTGTTACCAGAAATTTATTTCTTTAATATGAGCCAGAGCCACAAATAAAAAGAAATAGTTGTGCTTGTCCGCAACAAGAAAATTTGGGAAAACGATACATACACTTTATTCATTTATTTATTATTATAGAGTGTGAACATTGTTTACGTGGTAAAAATGGGTGGTACATTTTATTTTTTTGAAAGAACAATGAATTAAACCTTCCATTCGCTTTCATAGTTATTCCAAATGAGACCATTCACGTACACTCAACTAATTCTGAATAAAAACGAAATTAAGAAAATAAAAAAGGATAGTTGTCTGGGACGCTGTGAGGCTAGTAGGTGAGTGGAAATAAGGAGGTTAGATGAGCGGAGATGATGAAGGATAGGGAGTTCAGTGAAGTTGAAGGAAGAAGGACCAAAGTTGGCTTTTAGATGTAATTAATGGATTTGTTGCTTTTCCTCCTTCATCTTCATCTTTGCTGTGCTCATGTGCTCTCCTGCCTTCCTCATCCTTTTCTCTTTCCTTTCTGTCCTGATGAATGTGTGTTCTTTGAAGGCAGACCTCTGTAACTGCTCCCATCCTGCGCCACGACCATCACCATCATCGTCAACTAATCGATATCAATTTAATCGTCGACCCCAAAATGTTTGGAAACGATGGAAAATGGGAAGATTGAAGAATCTCCTGCCATTCTTTCCCCAAAAACTATTCCGTCTTCTTATCTCTTCCTGCCACCCATCATCATTCCTATCCTGCTCATTTGATCCAATAAAAATGGCAGAAGAATTGCATCCCCTTTTCTCACTCACAAGGATCGAATGATAATGATGACTACCAAGAAGATAAGAGCTCCAGATGAATATATGTCTGTGGAAAAGGAATTAAAGAAATAAGAAAGGATTTTTCTTCGTTTCCTATCACCACCACTTCTTTGCTTATCTCCAGAGAAAAAAACTTTTTTGGAATACCAACCTCTCCAGAAATAAAAAAAATCCGAAAAGATAGTAGAAGGGTTTTATTTACGTATGATTGAATGACTGGAGGAAAATGCTGTAAGCTAAGTTGCGTCTCAAGAGTGTCTCCCCTGTGTCATTATCATTGTCATCACCAATCCTGCCATGAGTTGTCAGTCAGACCTCTTCAATTAAATCCTGCAAATTCAACGACGACACACGAAAACGTACTGGATTTTTCCACTCCCTCTCACACTTCCGCTTTCACCACGTTGCGCTTTTAATGACGGGCAGACATGGTGGAAAGTAGATACATATTTAGAAGAAAATTGTACAGTTTCGTGTCTGAATTCTTTGGCGTCTCCGTTTTTTTGTGTCATTGGCACATCCACGTTTCATCCGGAATTTTCTGGATCCGGGCTTCCTCTTTAATTGCATTCTTGGTCTTTTTTTTCAATAAGCAACCTAGAGAATTCTCAGTCCTTTTTTATGTCTGTCTCCAAATAAAATATGGCTGGAGTATGTTGTCTGCGCTTTTGGGAGTAACAGACGACACACGAAAACGTACTGGATTTTTCCACTCCCTCTCACACTTCCGCTTTCACCACGTTGCGCTTTTAATGACGGGCAGACATGGTGGAAAGTGGATACATATTTAGAAGAAAATTGTAGTTTCGTGTCTGGATTCTTTGGCGTCTCCGTTTTTTTGTGTCATTGGCACATTCACGTTTCATCCGGAATTTTCTGGATTCGGGCTTCCTCTTTAATTGCATTCTTGGTCTTTTTTTCAATAAGCAACCTAGAGAATTCTCAGTCCTTTTTTATGTCTGTCTCCAAATAAAATATGGCTGGAGTATGTTGTCTGCGCTTTTGGGAGTAACTTATTCTGTTCTGTTCTCATTCATTATGAAAATGATGATGATTCGGAGGACGATGTGGTTGATAGGAAAAATGTATGGCACTCCACGTGCTCCTTTTTTACTTGTTCTTTTTCCAAAGCTTTTCCCTCTTGAGAATGTTGTCTCATTTCAAAAGAAGAATGACTAAAGTTTTTTCCCTTCTTCTATTTCTGCTGAGTAGTGGAGCAATAAATAGCAAGGCAATTTTTTCTCTCAATGACCAATCCCATTCTGGATGCTCTACCCTTCTTTCCGGTACCATTATTGTTGCACGCTTTTTTGGGATGGATAAATTGGCCATAACGCGGCTGATGCTCAGCTTCACCACCGCTTTTGCTGAACTTAAAAAAGCCTCACACAAGACTCGAAAATGCACACACGTGTGCGCACTTTACAATCTTTTGGAGGATTTCGTTTTTAAAAATATTAACAAGAATATTCTTAAGTAGGAGAATGTCCATTTAAAATTAGTTAAAAAATCCGACTATGCTGTTCCTTTTATCATTCTTCCAGAGCTGACTTTTACTTAGAACTTCTTGGAGACATTTTTACCACCATTTTACTTCGAAATAAAAAAGAATCCAGCGACAAAGTAGGGAAGCGTATAAAAAAATATACGCACACACAGGAATGAATTGAATAGATGAATGGGTATTTTATAGGATGCAAAATAGCATGAGAGAATAATTATCCTCATCCATTCTCATCCCTCTCAGCCAACCATGAATGAATATATTTACCACGTACGTTCCCGCTCCACATTACTCTTCTTATGCCAAGCCATTTTTTCCTCAAACACTCACACACATGTAAGCACACATAAAAAAGGGAGTCTTTATCCATTTTACTTTCTCTTGGATGAATTGCTTATAGACGGATGGGTAGTTGGAGACTCTTTTTTTCCTCTCTTCTTTTTTTTAAATATCTGTAAATACATTTTCCATGTTTTAAAAAATATATCCGTGATATGTTGCCACTACAGCTACTATGTACTTCGAAGGAAAAAATGCACCACGTCAAAGGAGGCAAGCAAAGCGAAGCCAAGAAATAAAGCAACCGTGCAACACTAATGGTTCCATATAATCATAATGACTACGGTGAGCTGTGTATAGTGTGTTCCACTTCCAGCTTACCATTCACAACGAAGGGCAACAAAGTCTACTTAGTACCATTTTTTTGGAAAAGAAGAGAAGAACGACTTCTTTCCACATTAGATATACATTTTTTTCGCTCCAGCCATTTCCCCAAAGTCTATGTGTCTCTATTTTCCGGACTGGGAAAAAATTGTGGGCCCATTTTGTGGATAGGTCTCTTGTGAATAAATATGAGTGTGGTGTAGTGGGATGGAAGCAGTGGAGATGGTGGTGTTGGGAGAAACTCTAAGTAACTTCGTAGTAGCGTGTGTACCCAGCGTACTTATTGCTTTTTTTCCTCACAAAAAAACTACAGTGTTGTTGCTTCAATGTTGCATAGGTTCTTTCAAAAATTTATCATGTAATAGGTGAACTCACTCACACTCAAGTTTCCAACTGGATGTGTGTGTGTGCATAAGTATATGAATTTCTTGTGATACATGATGATTCAGCTGTCTTGTTATAGTCAATATTAAAAAGTTTGGTTGGAGCACTGCTCCACCACCGCACACAACCACCACCACACACCATTACCATGCGATGGGGATTTTTTATGGGAAAGTGGAGAGGAGGAGGATGAAAATGATGAGAGACTATTTTCCTTTTTTCCTAAATAAGTATCCCTTATGTATCCTCCCTCTCGATGATTCTGATGCATATTTTTTTTCTCGGGAGTAAAAAAAGAGGTTTTTGTTACAATTCCCGCGGTGTATAATAATATGTCACAGGATCATTGTCGTCATCATCATCGTCCTCCCCGCTCCCGCTCCTCATCTTCATTCCATTCCCATTATAGATACGGTCTTTTTTTGCGACGATCTGTGCACTCCTTAGGGGATGGGAAAGTTGGGAAAATGGCGAAGAAAAGGGGGAAAATAAAGTATCGTAATCGTCTTCGTCGTCACCATCATATGTTACCTATTTATATCTTTGCTCTACGGTCCATTCATTCTGGGAAGAATAAGTATGCACACTAAGGTTGCTTCATTCATGCAGTAAATTTCTCAAGTGCTCATAACGGACCGTAATAATCACAGCGTTGGGGAGGCATAATGGTGACAAGGTTTCCCTATTTTGGGAAAGCATGAGTTTTTTCTACGAATGAAACACATTTCGCTTCTGTCTTCACCACTGCCCGCCCATAGAATTCCTGGTTGTTGGCCATTCCTCATGATTATGTAAATGAGTTTGGTTGTTTGTTGGGAAATACTAGAGTGGAAAATAAATGGATCAAGAATGACGATAGTAAATAAGGGGTACCTAATGGTCTGTACATTTCTGTGCTTATCTGAGGGACACGAGGAAAGCCAAGACTATAAATGGGTCAAGATACGTGTTTTCACTTGTTTGAAAAGAAAAAAAATTCTTTTCACTCAGTAAGGCTTGAATAATGGAGGACATAATCATGCCGCTAGTGTTTCCTAAATGTGGACTCTTTCATATCATTGGATAAAAAGGAGACCGCACATGATGACGACAAGTTGTGGTGGCACATTTATGTTTAAATGAATAGTATATGTATATATATTTAAAAAGACGCCTCCATAAAATTCTTTGGGAGAAAATGGGCTTGAGACAGGACTGACAGCGTAAACAAGAAGATTCGACTCAGTCACATCCATAATGCATATCTGAGAAGTTGGGAAACTCAGAACACTTACACTAATATTAAGTACAATTTTCTATACTGGTGAGAGTAAAGTCACATGTATATATGGTGTACATAAAGAATGTTTTTTTAAAGTTCCTTTGCTTCCTGTTTTCTTTTTGATGTGGTCGTTTTTCTCCTGAAGTAGTAACCCAGTTTGAGCTTCCTTTTGATGATGTGTTGGAGGTTAGTTTTATACCTTATATTTAAATAGTAAATAGTTTTTTGTAGAGTGAAAATTTAAAAAAATAAAATAGTAATATGATCATTAAATAATATTTGTGTATTTATTAATATACTAATCATTTGATTGAATATGAAAATATTTTTTTCAGCCCATGGGATACCATCTGGTCAACGCTGTGCTTCATGCTGTCGTGTCGGTCTTATTTTTCAGGTAGGTATTAGCGCAGAAAACTGCTTCAATGAAGATATGTAATGTCCTTGAATAAATAAACTCTCTGTGATTGGCGCAATAAGATCCTTTGAACCATTTTTTGCAATTAAAATTTTTAAACCTAAATGAATGAAGGGTGAATGCATATATTTTCGATTCTAAGTTGCAAGAGTATTTTATTCCTCGATTATTTTTTTAATATTATGAATTGGCTTAGCATTTTATTTGTCCTTAAACAGATCCATTGTCGCAGACATAATCAGAGATAGATGCATAGTAGCACCTCAAAATGAAGCAAATGAAGCTGGATAACACAAAAGTATTTACTTACCCATTCCCCTTATATTTTCTAGTTTAGTAATATACTTACCATGTAAAGCTACGAAAATTGTGTGCATGGATAATCGGATCACATTTTCTCTGGTAAAGAATTTTTTGTTCCTTCCATGTTATTACTCTATGCTCACTACCTGACTGACATAATACACTCGAGGGGAATAAAAAAATGATAATAAAAGGCTGCATCTTTTATACGTTTTCCCACTCCTTTCCATTCCTCCCCACAGAACGATATCGTGGCGCATCACTCCCATAAACACTATAATAACATGAAAATTATGCGAACTACTTTTTTGTTTTCTGTGTAAACTTCTTGGAATACTCACTTGCACGACACGGTATGAGGACAAGAAGAGGACACAAATGATGAGATGTGATGGTATGGTCTGGTGTAATAATGCATGTCCTGGAGTTTCCCCCGTCTTGCTCCATGAAATAAAAAAACTTTTTTGTTTGCATTTCTCCGCAAAAAAAATAATAATAAAAACGAAACAAAAGGATGTGACGGAAAAAAGTAGTTTTTTTACTGTTACGAAATGAAGCCACATACCAGCCACGAAAAATATATTTGTGTCCTCACCTTCTTTTCTTTTTATTACGTTTTACTTTTACCACAAGTTGGATTATTTTTTCGGGTTGATTTGAGTATGGAAAGGCTTGGCAAAGAACAAAACTGATAAACGGGCAATTGCACCAGAACAAATAATGAATGTGTCCACCCGTCCCGTATTACATATTTTACCCGGGGTATTTCCCCAAAACTAAACACAGAAAAATAACTCACTTGCATTCCATTCCTTAAGAAAACGAGAAAAAATTACGTAAGTCGAGAAGTACGTAACAAAAGTGTGTGTGCCACCACCACTTTCCAATTCCAGTGGTGTTGTACATTATCTCGGCGGGCTTTTTGTTTGCTTGTATTTAGTATTCCAGGACGATACTCGAAAGTTACAAAGACAAATGGACAAACATATATATTTTTTTTCGAGAATTGCTTCGGAGTTAGCTCCACTCACACACACACAAGAGGAACAGGACACCGAAGACTACGCAAAACTTTTTTCTTTCTATTAACTTTCTTTTTTTTCCTTGTTGTTGATGACCATGATGTAATGATGATGCCAACGATAAAAAAAATAGGAAATTGTGTACATTCACTTGAGCACACTTTCTCGTTCAGAATTATTTTTTGTTTCACTTCCAACATCCCATCAGTTCCTGTTCGATCCATTACACACACGACTTCTTCAACATATCTTTCACATGTTTCCTTTTCGTTCACATTTTCACCTTTTTTCGCGTATATAGTTTTACTTTTCCCCTTCTGGGATGACTTCACATTAGTCTTTTCCGCTCATCCCGGGTCATTTTTATGGATCAGAATTTTTTTTTTCTTCGGAGAAGCAGTATATTATGTAATACCTTGTAAAGCGATTAAAATGCTACATGATGCTGCAAATATATGGGAGGAAATGAGCTGAAACTGAAGACGAGAGCGGGGAAAGAGGCAGGGATAATTTTTTAACTTGTTACTTCCCTCGATTGCATAAGCAGAGCACATATATATATGTATGTATAAGCAATGCATGGATCATTTACAAAATTGGTGTTTATACAAAATGAAGGTGGAATCCTCATTGATCCGATCATGATGAACACGTTGTAAAAGGGATATCATTCATTATCTCTCCGGTTTTTTTTTTGGTAAAACAGCAATAAAAAATCGAAATGGATTCCCCACCACTTTTTCCCATTTTGTAGAAAACCAATTCCGTATTTTTCATTTCAGTTGTAATTTATAACTTGTTCATTTATATAATAATGTTATTTTTTGTGTATTTTCAGAGTGAGCACGATGTTCCTCACGGAACTGGGCAGTTTTGTGGCTGCCATGCTGTTCGCCGTACATCCAGTGCACACGGAAGCGGTAAGTCAATTTTTAGTGTTATTGCACAATTTGCTGGAAGCAGTTTTTTTTACAGTGGAAATGATATTGTGGGAGTTGGAGTTTAGACGAGTCCTATTTCGCACGCGCGCTGCTTTGTCTCATGTCACGTGATTTCATCATCATTCTCCATAGTACACACATATATTCAGTCATTAAAAAAGTCACGCTCGCACGCACACTTGATACGTATGAAGATATAATGGAATGAGGGAGCACCGTAAAAATAAGTAAAAAAAAATAACAAAAAAAGTTGGGATACACTATTTACGTTTCGTGAGAGGCATTCTCTTGCTTTCCTGTAAATGCTTTTTATGACCTTTCATAAAAAAAAAGTTTTTCATTATTGCTCCCGTTCTTAACATGAGCTGTTTGTCGTGGAATAAGGGACAAACTTTTTTTTCTTCATTTTTATTGGTCAATGAGATCATAAATACGTCTTGTGTTCGTTTTCATCATCCGAATGTCTGCCGTGCGAAAAGACAAACGTGAAAGATAAAATATTGTGATTATGCGGTATGGAGCTTTTGCCCTCAGCAAAAAAATTGTGTTCATGCCACGGTAATATCATCCAGTGCAAGTAATAATATTCCTACACCCTGTAATATTTTGAATGCGTGACCAATTATTCGAGAGAAAAAAGTGATAAAAATGTGAGCGTTGCGTTGTTGTAAGGTGAAAGGCATATCTATGCGCTTATTTTATATGTACGGTTTAGCTGGTATTACCAGCCTGGTAACAAGTATTTTTCTTATAAAAATTCCGTAACAGCATTCTTCCCAACTGCTTTTACGACCTGGTTGTTCAAATCTGGAATGCCTTATTGTTGCACGGCTCTGCCGTGACTTTTTAGACGTTTTTGCGTAGATTTGTATCGCCAAGCAATCTGTTTTATTTTCTTGTGTTTTATTTCTTTCTCAAAACTCATTTTTATGTGACATCGCGAAGCCTGTTTTATTCATCCTGGTAATTACTCGGTACTCGGCTGGGTCACAATTCCAGCATGGACGACGTAATTTTTATTTTCTTGAAATCTCTATATATATTTCTACAGTTATCGTTGGCATGTTTCGCCCTTCTGTGCAAATGCAAGATGTAGGAACTTTCCAGTTGATAATTTTGAGTTTATGGACAAAATGTCCCTCTTCTCAAGAATAAACAATATTGAGGAGTCCAAATTCACCATTTCTAAATGAACATTGGAGCATCCGAAGCATTTTTTTGCTCGGATCACGAAAAATAATCTATTCCCTGCTCGATATGGCCCAAATTTCCAACTGTGGAAACAGGACCGCGAGCTACATAAAAAGCATGTGTCGCGCATGCAAAAATATTTTGTTTGCATAATATTCCGCTCCAGCTTCACCTCATAAGAAGGCAGATTACCAAAAGAGAAAGATACAAACTCGAATTTATGAGTGTATCTGCTTGTGTGTGTGTGTGTATCTCGTGAAATATAAACCATTTCATTTTCACAAATATTATCTTCCTGTTTTTGTTTGTGTGGATGTGATATAATGACGACCACGTAAAAGGGGAAGATGCTCCAAGCAGAGTGGTTCCATATATTCCCCTTTATATTTTCTGTGTGTGTGTTGCTTCACAAGAGAAAATTCCCCTTTTCTCTCATTTTCTATCTTGATGACGCTCCGAGGCACGAACACTCTGAATAAAACTCTGCTGTGACTACAGTATTTAACGGGATGCATGAACTGAAAAAGTAAAATAAAAACTTGCTCGAGCCAGCAGCTCATACACTCTCCTCTCAGCTCAGCCTTAGCTCCAGGAAAGAGAGAGAGAGTTAGTGAAAGTGATATTTTATATTGTGTGCAGACTGTAGTACATGTTTTTTGGAACATGAATCAAATTATGAATTATGGATTCCTTTTGCTTTCAACTATTATTATTATTATTACCAAGTATTATTATTATGATGTTGGTGGGTCGCTTTCGACGCTGGCGAGGCTACAGAACACTGTGGTATTTTCAGGACGAGAAAGATCCTAAAAAGTAGGAGAGTATAAAGCTGGCTAGTGTTTTTTCCTGTTTTGCATACTATTTGCTTTATCTCTTTTTCAACGGATGGAAATAGTTTAGCTTATTATTACACTCACATATAGATATGTAGGGAGAGAGAGAGAGAGGGAGAGTAGCTCCGAGGAAGGAAAAGGGTTTCCTATCTCATCTTACAAAAAATATTTCCCTCTTGTGCTCCTTCCTCCGAAAACATTTTAAGCTGTTTAACATGCTACATTCCAATTACACATTCTCTTCAGAATTTTTTTTGTTATGAGAATGTTTAGGTAGGTAGTGGTGAAAGGAAATACGGTGCATGTGTCTGTGCCAAAATAACACAATGTCTGAGGAAGGAACAAGGCATTTCTGCATTCCTTTTGTTTCGATCAACGTGCGACGCCAGTGAGAGCCGTGTTGGTGGAGCAATGGAGCCTCTCGCATTGTTTTCGTGCCAATGAATGAGGAACATGGGAATTATTATTATTACTTTTACTTACTTTCTCGAGCTTCCCTTCTCATTCATCTCGGATCTACCACGAAAACTCCAAAATGAGCGGAGGAAAAGGAAGGAAGGAAGAAAGAGTGTGTTGTTTACCTTTTTCTGACAAAATTATTATAATAATTTGGCTCCAATTCGCTTCGGATTGTTTGATGATCAAAGTGTTAATGTGAAGGGGATTATCAAATTTAGATAAGTGCTGCACATTCCAAATGCATTAAGTAAAGAATTGAAATATTTTTTAGGAAGGGGATGCCCTAAATTCATAAAATTTTTGAAGAGCTAAAAAAATTCAGAGAGGAATTTTGATTTTTTTTAAACGGAGATTTAAGCAACTTGAGCAACCAAAAATTTTAAAGCACTGATAAATAAAGTTTGAAAATAATTAAAAGATTTTTACTTTTTATTTTCCACTAGAATAATTTTACGAAGCAGTATCTCCGATAAGAATGACTTTGACAAATTATAAATTGCTACTTTGAGCCAAACTTTATTGACGTTGTAAAGCAAACAAGACTGGAGTAAAAAAGGAATAACCATTTCGGCAAGAGCAAAGTGCGCATCAAGATAAAAGAGCGAGATAGGCCGAAATGGAAACGTGTATAATGAGTAAAATAAGAGAACATTTTCATTTTCAATTTGAATGCAAACGAAATGAAAATCTCCATGTTTCATTCCATTTTATGTGTTCCTCATCTCACATCCTACAAAAAAATATTGTAGGGGGAAATAGGAACTGAAGTGCAGCTCATATCTGGAAAACTGTTGGAATGAATGAGATGAAGGTAATATAATATGCTAATCGGCCGGCGACAAGCAAAATAAAACATCAAATGATTCAGAAAGAGTGGAGCAGAATGACTTTTCTTTTTGTATTCCTTTCTTAAATGTTGTAGTTTTCTTTTCGGTTGATAACGTTCCCCGGCTGTGTGCATGCATGTTCATTATTGCAAGCTCGAGTCTGCTGTTCCTGAAATGAAAATGGGCCTCCGTTATTGTTTGTTGTTGTATGTATTTATGGATATGAGGCCATTTATACAAAACGTTAATGGGGTGATCATGTGTTTTCCACATTAGTATTCAAGCATCACCGTCACCACCACACGCCGAAACGTCAGGTATGTCCCGAAAGAAATAAGAGGCACTTACCTAAAACTCTGCTACACTTCCCCGAACCGTACCGGAAGTGAGGCATATTCCTAAATGCTGCTCAACTTCTATGTAGTAGTACTTAGTGCAGCACCGTCAGAAAAAAGGCTGCTTCGAGGCTCAACTGCGTCCATTTAAAAATCCATCGCAGACCCACTTTAATTTTCATTCACCGTCATCATCCCCATCAGCTTTGAGTACTTAATGAATGAAATGAGTGGAAGCTATGGGCATACATACATTACCTCGATGCAGCTGGAAGTGAACTTTGCTATTTTTTTAAGAGACGCATGCAATGTTCTGCACTCCATTCATTGTTTACAGCCTGTAAAGTGCTCTTTTTTTTAGGAAAAGGCTTTTTTTTCTCAAAATGACAAGTCAGCTCCATCCTTTCCTCGAAAACCGGCGAGGAGATTTTTTTTATCCAGGAAGCACTTAAAACGTTTTTCAGAAAAAATTAGTGACACGAGCTATATCCATCATATAGAAAGTAAAACAATACAAAAAGTTAGGCACTCCAGAAATTGTAACAAGAATGAAACATTTCATAAAAAGGTTGAAAATTTTGGCTGTGTACGTCTGCAAGTGCAAAAAGTAAAAGCACATACGCGGTTCATGCTTTTTCCGAGACAGGATCATGATAAAAAGACCATCACGTATTTTAGTCCAAAGATCCATACGATAATTTTTTGTTCGTCTCTTTCCAGACGAGACTATTTTTGGAAGGGAGACGTCATGTAATAATGTAGTGTAATGGAAGGACTAAAATGAGTAAAAGGTATTCATAGATGACTTCTTTCTTTTTTTTAAGAAAAAAAAGACATGGCTTTTTGTACCATGTGCAGGTTTGCCATATAAAAGTGAAGAAGAAAAGTTTGTAGCGCAGGAGAGAGATTTTTAGTGTAGTGCCAGAAATGAGCTCTCCATCACCACAAAAGCTCAGAAGAACACAACAGAGCGTTATACGATAAACACACACGCACAACAGACGTTGTTGGAGGAGGAAAAAAGATGAAAAAAATAAAGCAGGGTCTTTATGGTGTGAGTCATAAAGTTGATTATGGAAAAGCTTTTATGGTCGCTGTCACCTGTTCCCCTGCAACGAAGCTGAAGCCAGCGTGTAGCACAGAGAGTGGTGCTGCTCCAGCTCTCCGTATTATTATGATGTAATGGAGAAGTAGTGGAAGGGATATATTTCCTCATTTACTTTGCTCCCTTTTTATTCCCCAACACGCACTACCAGAAACGAGAGAAAACAAAAACAACAAGGAAAATGTTATTACTAACTTCTGCGAGGAAGGAAAATAAAGAAGGAGCACAAAGATCCGGTTTTTATACTTCACTGCCCTCCGTTCCATTTGGTGGAAACGGGTTTTCTTTAAAATGACTTTTTGGCCACCTGAAGTAGGTAAAAAGCCTGCATCACACAGTCTTTCTTTGTGGAGTCCACTGACCAACGAAATAAGACTGGAATGTAGTAATAAAGGTGGACTAGTACACTTGTTCTCAGAGAAAATGACATAAGGTGACCAAGAGTGCAGCTGGTACCCCACAAAAAAAAACTAAACAGCATTTCTCTTTGGAAAGAATTTCCATTGTGTGCCGTGGTCCTTGGGTACTTTTTGATAAAAAAAAATGAGAGAGAGAGAACTTCAGTGTGTCTTTGACCTGGTTGGTGCTGTTGCTCCTGTGGCCATGAAGGAAAGGAATAGTCTGTGTGTATTATGCTTTTTCTGTTGGATCAACAAAGGGAGTGCTCGTTGTATTGACACAAGTCTTCTAATAATGATTTCATGCTGCAGGCGCCACAAGTATTAATTACGGAGGATAAATAACCGCCTAATTACACATGCACGGTGAGCCACCATCCTATTAAAAACACTGGCAGAGGCAGAAGGGACGCGTTCTACTGAAATTATTCGATCATTGGGAATACAAGAGGAAATTACAGAGTGGGAAAGTGGGAATAAAAACACACATGTGCAAAACGGGCTGCAGGCCAGGCACAGGCAAATTGGCAATTAGGTCATGAGGAACACAACATGAGTGTTGCAAAGAATGATTCAGTCAATGTTTCCTGGAGAGGTGATACCCACAATTGGAGGATGATGGATTAAAACAAAATCCTTATTTTTGTGCAATACTCGGAAGGTTTCAAACAAAAGGTTTTACTGCATTCGGGTAGGGTTGGAGTGAAAAGACAAATGAATTTCTCAGCTTCCCCGTCGATATTTTCCCCTTGTTTTCTCTACTCACATATTTATCATGGAAAATGGGATTACTAATTACAGGTATTATTTGCACAGTGTCAGGTGCCATTAGCCTCGTGCAAGGTTGTAATCATGGTGGTTTCTAGTTGCACGATTTTGGGGTTCGTTATTTTCTTGTTACAGCTTTTTCTGCACTTGTTGGATGTAATGGAGCTGCTTGATGCATATTATTTAGTTGGGGTCATATTTACTTTCCTTTTTTTCTATGTGAAGTTGGCATCACGCAAAAAAGTAAAAAGCTTCTTGAGTGAAACTCTGGCAATTTGAGCTCTCACGGTAGTACTTAATTAATCACATGGTAAACTTCTCCGGCTGCCTTTTCCAGAAACAATAAAAACCAAAGTTATGATACAGCCTCGTGATTTGTGACGCAAATGGACGAAGCTAGCAGCAGCAGCCGCTCTGGAGAAAAAAAAGTAAATCAGTTCTGTGATATGATATGCATACTAAAAGTGCAGGTATCAAAACTTTTCCTTTTTGATACAATCAATTTTTTCTCTAAGAGAACCTTTTTATTAGCTATCAAAAACGTTATGAGAACGTGATTGAGTAGAAAGAAACAAAAAAATGTATTCTCTCTGTGTACATTTAATACATACATCCTTTCTCTCTCCCATTTTTTGCATGCAACAAACCAATGGAGTGTGTGCTCCGTCCGTGTTGTGTTGTGTGTCCAACTTAAGTATCGTATCACTCACGCACATGCTTTGTAGTATCGTTCAAAAAAAGTGTAGCGTGACAATCGACGAGGAAATAAAAAAGGCGAGTTTCATGTTAGCCGTAATTTTTCATTCCACGTGACAGGAGCACACAAGCGGAGTAGCTCCCTTCCAAACCTGTAATAAATAGGGGCAATCAAACAAGAACTGAAAGGAGCAACATGCAGTCTTTTTTTTCTCCGTTTGCTAAAGGCTATGGACCGGTTTTTTCTTGTTGGTTTAACTTCCTCTCTTACGCTAACAACAATGGCACTCATTCTGGGCACAATTAAGCTGTAAAAATTGTACACACATGGAGTCTCTCACTTAACTGGAGAGAGAAGGGAAAATGCAAGCTTAAGAAAACTAAAAGGAAGTACATATTACTCAAGAAGTGGAGCAGGCATTCCATATTGTACACATTATTATTCTTTTCTTATCCCTTTAAAACTAGCGTGTTTCAATTGTCTTGTTTGTTTTGCATTGTTAATGTGAAATGTAAGTAAACACAAGGAGAATACCTAATGAGAGGAGAAAAGCTCCGAAAGAGTTTTCTAAGTGTGTGGAACACGGTGTACATATACATAATATACATGAAATCAGGTGGCTCTCTTATTCGCTTTCTCTGTTTTAAAACAAGCAAAAAATTTATTGTTTTTGGAAGGAATTTATTTCGGGAAAATAATGGAGACCATTCCACATACTTTTCCCTTTTGTCAATTCTCCTTTTTTTGAATGAATGATAGATGAGTCTACTCAAATAATACAAAGGAGAAAAAAGGAGATAATACAAACATGTATGAATACTTTTTTAAAAATCCTGCTGACTCCACAGATAATTTATAGACAAGACTGGTGGACATTGATTAAGTGGTGGTCTTGACCTATGATAACACATCGGTTCATTCATTTATACATTTTTTGAGGATTTCCCTCTTGAATTAGGCTTCATCCAAAGATAATGATAAATTACTTTGTGAACAGTGCTGGCTGTTGTAGTTGTGTGAACCGAATTTTTTTTAAAGGCTTTAATATTTTCCTTCTCCGTTTCTCATTTGTGTACCCTTCGGCACTCAACATGTTAGCGAAAATTACATTTTCTCTTGAACAACGAAGGAGACAGCTTGGAAACATGGTGAAGCTCCTGATGACGCTTTATGGCGGCACTGCAGCAGTAGTGACGGAACATGATGTAGAGTGCCACCAACTGAGCCTTTGTATCCTGAATTTCGTCTGAAAATATAGAAAAAATGAAACTGCATTTTTCATCTCTCCTTCCTCAACTCTCCAGTTCGGCTTTAGTTTTTTTTTCTTCCTTGTTTCGACACGGCGGAGAAAATGGTGTCATCTTCCACAACTCATACCCGCTCTATTTTTATATATATTATTATTTACTGATTGTATGTATGTGTTTTGTAGTAGTAACTCAAGAAGCTTCAAAGTTTGGCGGCGGCATTACCCCCTTTTATTATTTGAAACATGAGAATACACTTGTGAGAGAAGAGGCTTGTTGTGATGTTGAGTGAGAAAATGATGATGAGGACAAGGTTTTAAAAGCGACCAAGCCAGCGAGAGAAAGGAAAGCGATTCGAAAAAAAGTGAGAATGAGTTGAGTGAGGTGGAAGAGAGGAGCGAGTCCCCAAAAAATGAAAGGTGCGCTTCACTCACTCGCTCGCTCGCTCCCTCCTCCCGTTTCAGTCTCCTATGATGTAAGGAAATACGTGGTAATTTGAAAGGCATCAAGTTTCTCAATGATATCGTCTACGTACCTCTCGCCCGTTGTCTCCTTTTTTATGGTGAGTGAGCCGATGACGGTGGCCTAAGTAGCAGCCCATTAGGAGGATATCATATGTAAAATGCACTGGAAAGAAGCCACTTTTCCCAGAGGAGTATACAGGAAAGCGCGTCTTCTCTTGGATGCCTAATCATCAGGTCATGAGTCATAAGACGCATTTGTTGTGTGAGAGTGAGAATGTTGTCGGTATTTTTTTTCCTTTTAAAGCGTGTTCGGAAAATTGTTTACTGGATTTCACTTTTAAAATAGTTTTCGTGTAAAACTGTTTACGATTCTGTGCACAGAATGAAGAGGAAATAGAAGTCTTGTTTTTTTTAGAAAAAAATGGATTCCGGTAATATAATTTTTTAGTTCCACTTTGTGGCATTTCTCGGAAATATATTTCAGAGGAAATGATGATGTACTACCGCATCTCCCACTTTCCACTCAGTCAGTCAGTTTTTTTTCCTTTTGGGGATTATCCTTCCAGGTGGTGATAATGATGATGGTGGTGGTGAAAGTGGAAAGGAAGCTGTAGCTACACCACCATGATCGTCACCAGAGTCGCTGCTGTGCTCTGTGTCATTATTATTCACACAGGACTTTATTAGATTTCGTAATGATGACAATATGTCTGGAGATAAGCCTGCGTAAGAGAGGGAAGATGCACTAGCCGAGTAAGTAAATAAGCTTTACCTCATTTTCTTATCATTAGTGAGGCATACATAAGCGATGAGACTTGCTTTCAGGGGAACAACTGAGAGAATATATTTAAATAAATGGGGCGTCGTCGTCCCTTCTTCCTCCTTCTTCTTCTCATCTGTGCCGTTTCATTTGCGTTATTGAATGAAACCCCTTCTCTCGTGGAACAACAACAGGCGCCACTTCAGCACGTTTTTTTTCTTTATTCCGCAGTGTTATCACAATTTTTTTCTCTGAGGTACTTCACAATTCCATCTCATTTCGGCTGACAAAATATATGGACACAGTTGGCACATTTTTGGAAAGGAAAATATATTACAAACCATTTTCTCATGTATTCATAAATAACAAATATGCGGTGGATTATCCGAAAAAGTGGAATTGGAAATTACATTTGCATAAAAAAAGTAAAGTGAACACTGGAAAGAAACGAACTGGCGGGGCTATGGAAAATGGCTATATGGCTAAGGAAAAAAACTTCATAGGGATAATAAATACCCACGATATCACATGATTATTGAGTAGAGCCATGTGCATAAAGCGATAAAGCATGTAGTAATAACACTACATCAATATTATGTCATGTCATGACGAGATAAGGAGGGCATAATCCTTTCCCACCAGCTTTAAAAAAGGAGCCAACGCAGCACAAAAAAAGCAGGAAGATAAATGCAAAAAGGAATAAAAATAACATTGTAGTCCTCTCACAATATAAATATTTTTGAAAACGATCTCCGCTCCACCTTCGTCACTTCACTGCTGGCGCGCTCGCCTTCGCCTTTTTATTTAGTACCTGCTTTTCTCCATCTCTTCTTCATCCGCGGCTTTCTTGTTAATACAAATAATAATATTTTATGTGTACCACTTTCACTTTTTATTTTATACAATATATTTCTTGGCCCATATCATATTTTACCCATCATCATTGTTACCATCTTATCAAATCAAGCGAATGTGAGAGGAAGGCGGGAGTAGCAAAAAATAGATACGTAACTTTAGCCGGTCTGCCGCTTTTGAAAATCCTGTGCTTCTTCGTCTCGGGTACTTCGCGTTTCTATATCCACGTCTTTTGCCATATCATAGCAGAGGCGCATAGCATGCACACATCATTTCATTATTGCTTTTTTCTCCTCCGTCAATTCCTAGGAACGCTTACTTTTCCTGATGGTGGCTGACTGAAGGGAACTCCCTACTTAACACTGTTCAGTGAGAGTTTCCTTTTATGGAATATCCTCATCGTATCACACACCATCATAAATTCTGTTATTGGGCAAATGCAATGCATAAGTGTTTCGTAAATATGGCCACAATTGTATATCAAGTCCACTCAGCGCTTCAAAATGTTTTTTTTTTCATTTTTACTATTTCTTCTTGTTGCTTATTTTTACCTCGTCAAATATAACTATGAATGATATGGGCACCTGGAGGGTTGCTGTGTGCGGATGTGTGTGTGCACACGAGAGAAAAACTGATATTACTTTTTATTGCGAAGGCACACGGAGACAGACGCAGGGAAAGGAATATTTCAACTTTTACCTCTTTTTTTCCTCGTCGTCATCATCACCACGGCTACCACCAGGAGCAGAGATAGTTGCTCACCCAACCACACAAAAATATAGAGCCACAAAAACCAGCATCTTTTTCATTCGAGTCGCAGAGAGGCTAGCAAGCTCACCCAACCACACACAGAGCAAAGCATTGACACACTGCTGCAAAACACCCGTATATATTCTTTTTACTCACAATTTGTGTGAGAAAAAAAGTGATCGCGGGTAGAGTGGTGGTGGTGGTGGCTGGAAACAGAAAAAAGTGAGAAAGATGCATATTCTATTTTTCACTGTCACTTTGTATGCATACCAAAAGTGGTATAAGTAAATGGGAGATGATAAAAAGACACTTTTAACTTTTTTCTCTTGTTTCGGGTGTCGCGAAGGTAAAAAAGAACGGAGGGAGAAAAAGAAAAGCTGTTCTAGCTTGGGATACGCACATATTACAATGATATGACACAACTTTTTTCTTTCCTTCTTATCCTCCCGGCTTAAGTGTTGTTGGAGAGCAGGGAAGGGAGACAACCCGGTATTTTTATTTTTGTCTGTGCGCTCATCTCCCTCGCCAGCAGCTCCTTTTTTTGTTGAAAACTCTTCCCGACTTCTCCGCGGGGACGGTACACCGCACAGTATTAAATGCAGGGATGTATGCATAATATCCTGTTATTTCACCGGAACAACCAGCTCGAGCAGAAGAGAAGGAGGCTTTTATTAGGAAAAGGGGAAAGACTTTTGTCTTTTACTTTAGGTTTTAAATAAAGTATCAACAAAAATTTTGCAATGTGTTGCTCTCTTTTTTAGTACTGGCGAAACTTTTCTCGAGATATTTTTTTATGGTCACAGTGGATGCTGATTCCCTGTCAGATGAATGTGCTATCATATTTTTTGTGGAGACATGTGTGCTTTTTATTGGGTTTGGGAGAATGTGGTATATCTTCATATTTTAGAAGGAATCTGCATAACTGGTCAATACATTTTGATTCTGGTTGACGTGAAAAATACGTTTGAATTTAGTTTTTTTAAAGAGACTGTCCTCTCATGAAATATAGCTCGGTTGCTCTTCGTTCGTCTCTCTGGAATTACGGAGAAGTATTTGTTTTGGAGAAAGAATGAGACCAAAACTTTTTTTTGTTTTATGTAGCAATGTTTATTACTCGAGCGGCGGCGGCGGTGGTGTTGGTGCAAAGAAAGGTCTCCATTGTGTAGTCTAATTTTTTAGTTCTTTTTGAAGAGGGTTGGTTTGTTGTCGGGTGGGCGGGTGGTTCAGAAAAAAAGTAAGTATGAAACGTGACGTTGTTTATGTTTATGAGAAACATTTCCCAAGTCGTTACACTTCTTATTTTTTTACAAAGCATGATACGCCAACGCCAAGAGGCAGAGAGTGAACTTTTTTTTATTAATATTAATATTGCAAAGAAGTAGTGGTGTAAATATACGCACACTGGAAACTTTTCTTTTGTTGAAGTCACAGAGAAGAGTATAAGTGTGTTTTTGGTTATCAGTGCAGACAGGAAATGTTGACTTTGGCACAAGTCAGAATAATAAAGAATAATAATAATAACCGTAATAATAAGAGGAATGACGATGATCACGATGGCATTGGTGTAATATTCCTGATTCGTGAGTGAAAGTAAATCAGACGGCTTTAATATATAAATATTAGGTTTTTTTCTGGCTCGGGAAAAACACTGGGATTTGAAGAGGGATGAAGTAGGATTGGAAGGATATTGCATTCAAATCATAATAGTAATATCATCACAATATTGTATGAGCACAAAAAACTAAAGATAAGGCAGCAAAAAAGTTAAGGAAGACGGAATGGTGGGGCAAGAAAGGGAAATCTACATTCTCTTCTGATAAGCATTTTCTCCAGCATATTTTCCAGTGATGATGATGTTATGTTGAATGGGAAGAGGAGGCAACAGGAAAAAAACACTGTCATTCATTTTGCTTCATATTAAACCGTCATCGTGATCATGATCGGGCTACATTCAACCTTTCTTGTTGAACGTCATCTTGTCACGGAAAATCCTGTGAAGGAGGGAAATGAATTCAATATATTTTCCCTCACAACGGAGATGACGAAAAGAAGGAGGAAGAGGAGGATTTTGTAGACAAGGAAAAGCCAGAGAAAGAAAAACGGAGACAAGATGGCAAGACAATGGATGAAAATTTTGAGAACAGATTCAATTCGAAATATAAAGATGCATTCCGAGTTTTTCCTTGTGTGTGTGTTTATTTGTTGGGTAACAAAACGTACAAAAGATTCCAGCGACTGCCAAGAATTCCGTGGGACGGGGAGTCCTGATGAAATTATGATTGGCAGGCGTCTTCTGATATGCCAACAACTTTTCTCCTTATTTCTTCCCTACTGAGAGTTGTGATAATGATAAGCCTTGGTGGAGCAAAAGAGGTTGGTGCTCCCTTCCTAAACAGCAACAACAACAAGACATCTCCGCGATATTTGAGCATTGTGCGTAAAATATTCCCACTTTCTCAAAAAGGAAAAGGTGAAAATAGGAAAGGAAGCTTGTAAAAATGGAACGTGGCCATAATAATACCGGCTTTTTCCCGAAATGAATACGTACAAGGGAGGATTTTTGTTCTCTGAGAGAAAAGAAGGGAGAAGGAAGAGGAAGCGAGAGAAAATGAAAAGGTGTCTTGTTGGCTCCGCGGGTGTTGTGCAGTCAGAAAAAAAGAGTGACAAGGCAGCAACGCTGACTGACAGCTTTTCATTAGCAGCACAAATCCAAAAAACTTACAACACGAGAAATACATATGTGCTGGAGGAGGCGAAGGAGCAGAAAACACGGGAAAGTCTTTTCTGGTGCCTCTGTTTTTGTTGTTTCGTTGCGTCGAGACGGAAGACGTCTGGCGCTTCTGCTCTCCTTAAAATGATAATGGTTTTGGGAAGTTGTGAAACGGGGAAGGTATTTTGTTCCAGGAGGAATCTATATTTTTTTATATCTGTGAAGGGAAATCCGCAAAGGAAATTGACAGATGGAAATCGTCTGGTGTGGGATTGAGGGAGATCAGGGGAGGATTTTAATGTTGCGGATCAATTATTTAATTACGACATTCCTGATTTTCTAGATAATCATTAGGGTCACCAAAGAAGCTTTTCTTCTCATTTTGATATGGAAAGCTTAAGGAGAGTCTCTAGTGGGCCAAAAAATTCTTGGAATTTAGAGACGCACATAATTTCTTGGGATTGGATTTCGAGTCTGAAACCACAGAAGAGCATGTCCACAAAATAAACAAACAGCACATGGTCTTCGAGCAAAACCACGAAAACCCTGACTAATGATGATCACAGTTTTATTTATCTTTTTCTGTGTTTGCTCCAGGAAGAAAAGGGATCTTTTTTTATTATTATGTTTCCTTTTGATGCTCCATTTTTTATTTAGTTTTTCTTTAAAAAAAGAGAAATCAGAGAGAGAGAGAGGAGTCAGAGAGTCAAACAAGGAACCATATTATATTCAATATTGACTTGTTTCCTTTCCCCTTCTGAATGATCAAGAAGGACGATCATGCACATGTTCTACTAGGATGAAATAAGGAACAAGATCTGGGGATCTTGTTACATAATAATAATGAGTGAATGACTGGCACAAAAGGTTTTCACGGTTCCTTTGATAATACTCACCGACCCAGAAAGAAGCACAGGTTGTGTTTCTTGAAATAAAAAAGATCAAAAGAAGAATGGGACACAAAGGCAATATTAGTATTTATTCAGAAAAAAAGTCTTACCTTTCCCTTCCAACTTGAGTATCTTTTGTGTTGGATATTTTTTGGATTATGCGATGAAGAAAAGAGGACAACAAATAACATGAGCAGCGACACTGCCAGAAAATAAAAATGATAAAAAATGTATTTTATTTCGGAGTTCGTTACGGCAGCCGTTGTGCACAACAAGCAACCTGTCAATCGATTCCCCCTTCTCTGTTCTTTGTTGGACTAGTGTGTGTGCGTACTCCCCGGGTAGATAAAACGAACAGAAATGTTATGAAGGTGGCAACAGCAAACCGGCAAGAATAACACTCACTGGTATATTTACAAGATATATTTTTTTCCTTACCTGTCTTTCTTGTTCGGATTCCCATTTTTGCACACACAGGAGAGAGCATTCATTCTGATTTTGGAGGGATCCCAGCATGGCGCTGCTCCACATACATTTCCATTCAACAAGGAAACAGCGACAACAAGCAGAATCACACTACTGTACACAATTGTCTGTATGTGTGTGTCTTGATGTTCCCAAAAGAATGGTAAACGAGATGGGAAATTACCATCGATTCACCATTTTCATCCGTGAAAAAAGAATACATACACGTTTGTCTTCAATGATACGATGATAGTGGTGGCAGCAGAGAGCCATCTAAAAAAAATATTTCTCGCCCGGTTTTGCAGGCATTCCTGCACACACAGCAGCATCCAGCAACAAACAAACAAGGGACGATGACAAGATGTAAAAGGTGTACGTGAGAGACAGGAAAAGAGACACAGAGGATTTTCTCCCAGAAATATCTCACATGATGGTAATAACAATAATAACAATATATTCTGACGGTACGAACATCCCTGTACGCCACTACCACCACCACCATCCGTTCAGATATTATTTTCCAGAAAAAAAATCGCATGAGGCTTCTTGTTGTCTCCTTCCCAGCAAGAATTTTCTCTCCTTTGACATTGCTGCACTAAAAAGGATTCTCCTGTATTTTTTTACTGGAGAAAATGGGAGTGGTTTTTTGTGCCATAACATAATAATATTCAATATTGGAGGCTCCATGTTCTGCGTCTCCCATCGTCTCGTCACGACTTTCATCCGTTTGTCTACCAATAATGTGTATGTGTACACATATCTGTAGTTTTTGTGGAGAATCTTGAGAGACGGGGTTTTTATATCTCAAAAAGAACGGCTTAGAAAAAATCAGGGGGAGCACTTGGAGAAATGAAATCCTAAAATTTATTTCCCTTTTATGGAGGTACGAAAAAAATACTGGTCGGAAGACGTTTTTTTTTGTTCTTCCTGTATGTGCACATATATGGAGTCATGTGAGTGTACAAAAACCGTATTGTTTTCTGGGGAGTAATGGAAAATTAAAATTGCAAAGACGTCCGCGCAGTTCACTTACCTTTTGGGAAAAAGTTTTCCTTTCCGGAGGGATATATTCTTCTACTGTGATGCTGAGGCTATCCATGATGGCAGGTTAGTTTGAAGGGAGGTGAGCTATGGTATGATTCCTGTCTGGTTCCATTTATGAACAATATATTATATAGATTTCTTTACTGCTATGGAGTGTAAAGTTAAATGTTTGTCATGTTTGTTGGTGGAAACCGGTTTCAAAGTACTGTGTACTACTGCGGAACTTATCCTGGTGTCAATGGACCTGGTATATTGCACATATCAGGTAACAGATGATGATGACGCTGGTGAGTTTTTTTCGCGTGTAATGTTATCGACTTGATTTTTTTATTATTTTTGTTTCTCGGAAAGTGAGAGAAAAAGGGAATTGAGTATAAAAAGGGAACTTGAAATAAAAGAAATTGCCTTTGTCCTGTCATTCGCTTTACTACTCCATGTCGTTCTTCTGACGACAATGAAGTGCTGGTCTATTGCTCTCCGGTCACTTTGTTATGTGTTGTGTCCATAAGTGTAGAAACACCTTATTTTCACTTTTCCCAGGACGCGGTTAGCATCTGCGCGGACTTCTGTTGTTTCTGGTGCAAATGAGGTGCAATAAGAAGGAAATTGGCTGAGGAGAAAAGCCTATTGTGTGTCTTCTCTGATCTTTTTTTTTCTGGTTTTGTGATGGTGTTTTCCTTTTGGGGAAAGTGATGGGCAGGAGGAAAGCTGGAAAGTGGGAGATAACACGACTTCAGAGATTTACTCCAGACATTCATTCTAATTACGAATAATAACAGTCAATTTTCTCCCTTTTTCTCGAGAGTCCACACAAACACAAGCTTTTCCACGATATCTGATTCAGTTTATGGATGTTTTTTTGTCTTATCATACATTTATGTACACAACCTTTCGGTCCTCTTTTCCTTTCCTTCTTTTTTGTGGGAGATTTGCTCCAGCTTTTCGCTATTTTTATCTGTGCTGAGGGGTCAAGCAAAAAGATCCAGAGGAAATATAAACAAGAGCAAAATCCACAGGAAAAAATCAACCACCACGAAGAAATCTTAAATTTATAGAGAGACATGGGTACAAAAAATAAATTCCCGCTCTGTTTAGTTTTTCAGAGGGGATAGCCTTCAGCATAGCAGCAACAATCACTATAATTTTTATGGAGCTCTCCTTTAATTCACAAACAAACCGCCATAATCCTCTCCGAGAATAAGGGTTAATGTGCATCAATTGTACTACACACAGGAAATAAAAAAAATCTTTGGGAAAATATATGTATATGTGAACTTGTGATTACGTTTATGGTAGGAAACACTGCAATTAGAAAAAAGGATTATAGGTTTACCATTTTTTTCTCCATCGCTTTTTTATTGTTATTGTTGTGAATATGGCTACGGGTCTGTCAGGGAGTCTGACAAGGACCTGACCTGGAATTAGAATTCCCACTTGTACCACCGCAACAATTAGCCCACTCCGCTTTGCGATTAACCCACTTTTTTACTTCTCAACTTTCTTCTCGGAAGGTTTAATTTAATCTGGCATGTTCCCTTCCTGCTTTCTATCTCAGAGGGCATTCACCTACATTTTTGAGAAGTGAAGTAAAACAGAAAAAGGAGAATACGCACACACAGTTCATTGTCCTTTTTTTGCTGCCATCTGAGCCTAGTCTGAAAGAGGACTTGACACAGAAATCAGAAATCTGCAGTGACAATGCGTCATCAAGACCCCTTTCCTCTTGCTTTTATCTTTTCCAGTTCACTTTCTTCAGAGTATTTAATTTTGAAGAGAAGTTTTTTCTTCTATTGCAAGGAAGAACCAAAGAGCACACAATGTCACCAGTGTGGAGACAGGTTTCTCCAAATTTTTTCCTTGTTCTGGGAAGCCATTCTTTACGAGAAGATTCTGAGAGAATTTTATTTGTCAAAAGATGCTCCTCTACTCTACTACTATGCTCACACAAGGGTTTTCTTGGAGGAGAACAAGTGAGCAAATATTTGTTATGAAAAGGAATTCAGTGCCTTTTTTAAGATTAGATAGATACCTTTTTTTTCTGAAGAAAAGCAGAAGTGATGATCCGTGTTCTTTTCCTCTGTGATCATTTATTATTACAATTTTGTTCGTGTAACAGAAAGATCAGTCATTCTTGTCGTGTGATCATGTTCATGATCAGCACCACGTGAAGAAAGGATCATATTTCACGCATTTTTTTCGCAGAAAAAACTTGTGTAAAGCAAGTTGCTCATGACGTGAGGACGACTCCAATAATATAGCTTGATTTAAGATGGAATCCAATGAAGTAGAAAATCGATTGTTGGCTCTCCGAAAAAAAAGTGTGATAAACGACGCCCATAGATGACTTCCACTTAATTTCTACTATTCTTATCAACCAGCATCTGTGTTAGATACGATGTGTGTTTTGATGAGTTGCTTCATACTCTTCTCATTGTCATTTTGGATCTTGTGATATTTCAAAGGATAAATTATTATGTGACTAAATTTCCAAAGCACAGATAATTTGCACCCGTGGCAAAAATTTTACGGAATAAGGCCAGCTATCATATTACATTTCCCGCCAAAAAAATTATGTCCCGAGCTCAGCGAGAGATCACAGGACATAGAAGGAGGAAGTCTCATTTCGTCTTCATTTGTCAGAAAATTGGAATCAAAATATCACAAACATGAGAGAATATATATGCTAGCCTTCTCAACATTTCATATGAATAGAGTTGTAATTTGCCCAAGTGGTCATTCTCTGCAGAAGGATCCCTTTTCCGTCTCCACTTCCTGTTTCTCACGGGAGGAATTTTCAAGAAAACTGGAAAAAGGTCTTTTGCACTGATTCTCATGTTGTGCTCTGCAATTTTAAGCTTTTGAATAACTGGGATTTCCGGAACGATACTATGCGGCCGGAATATACTCATCTTTTTTTTTTAAATATTTTTAACAAAAAAACGGTGGACACAAAAATACAAAAGTAGATGTACATAGAAATTGAACATACGTAGTTTCGTATATGCTTTTTTTAGAAAGGAATAAATGATGAGGAGAGGACAGATCGAGTCGAGGAGACCTCGTAAAACTAGAAATTTTGTGCTCGGGTTTGACTCGAAGCGGTGAACCACATAGGTTTTGACGATACCCTGGAGAATCTTTGGAATATAATGGACACACATATATTGAGTCCTATTCTTTTTTTATAAACATGTAATATCTTCTTCTCCTGTGGTATGCGAGTGGGTCGGAGTGGACAAGTCTTCCTTTTTCTGGTCGTTTTTTTTCTCCCTGATGATGTATTCCATGCGTGTCGCATTTTAGCTGGCCACTTAGCAGCACACACACACCACCACACAGAGAAGTTCATTTCACTTGGGACTTCTTGGGGTTGTGTGCCTTGAAAGATATAAAGATTCACGGTAGTGTGCTCCTGCTCCACACAACTTCCGTTTCTCGTTGATCCTCACATTTTTTCGGGCTCACTCTCTCACTCAACACACACAACTATGTAGCTGATATAGTCAACTTTTGGTCCACTCACAGCCAATCAATCAGGGAACTCGAGCAAATCATTTTGTTCCCTATCTCAAAATGTACGTACATATACATTTCTTTGTATCCACATTTTTGGACCTTGCACGTTCACCACATCATGACGACTTCCTTCTCTGGTCACCCATTCCGAATGAAATGTATGTTCCGTCTTGACCACACTCACGTACACCACATACCTCCAAATTTTTTTTGGAGGTGGGTGGACCACTACCCAAAACCATTTTTTTTTTCAGGGATGGATGCAACCCCATTAAAAAATTCGAGTCAGGCAACAGTTTCATCGAGATCCTCATCACTGACGAGAGAGAACGCAAGCGAAGCAGAAAAATAACCCAAGAAGAAAAAGAAAATCAAGTGACCATGCCATATTATACCATTTCCCGAGGTGCATTCTGGACACCACTCACTCTTCACTGTTTCTCCTCTGGTATCATGTTATCTTGGAGAAAAAAAATAGAAGTGTGAAAAGAAGAACTTTTTTTTATTCTTCTTGAAGGGAGGAGGTAAAAGGGAAGGCTAAACGAATGTGATTTTTTGGTGCAACATTTTTTATTTCCACTTTTCCTCCTTGTTTTCGGCTGGCTGGATTGAGTGGCTCGACGCCAGTGCATTGCGTATATTTTATTCAGACCTGAATTGCTCCTGTGTTTGCGGATGTCCTGGTGGGATTTCCAATCATCAATCTGTATCGACAATAAATGCAGCGATGGTAGCTTCCCCGTTTTTTATATAGTGGCTCACCAGGGGCACCATTTTATACATTTTCTTGCTCAATCTGTCAATGTCTCGTGTCATCACAGTTTGATTTGCCACCACACACCACAATCCTGTCCTGCTGTCTCTCCCTTTTCTTCCAGCACATCATCATAGTAGTCACAATGGAAGAAAAATATCGTCACGATGGGCCACGTGTCTTCACCTCCTTTTTTTGGAGAAAAAATACCTCTCTTCTCCGATAATCTCAATTGAAGATTCAGGCAAGCGACAGAATAAAAAAGACAAAAGGGAAAAAGAGAGAGAGAAGAGGAAAAGAGACAGGAATGTAATCTTTCGTGTGTTCACCGCATTCCTATTCCAGGATTGGTTTTTTTTGGAAAGCAGCACCTTCTTCTTGTGCCATCCATGCTTTCATTTTCAGTTAGTTTTCGTACGTGCGTGCCTAATTTTTTGATGAAAAAGGAGAACTAGAAATTGGTACGGTAGTCAGTGTGTACATCATAAAGGAGTACAGCCTACTCCCATTGGAATGTAGCAAGAGACAAAAAAAGAATATGTGTGTGCACCACTGGAAATTGTAATGGAACGTATTTTCATGCTCGCTCAAAGATTCCTTCGATGAAATAAATCTTTTTATCTTGTCCCAAAAAATAAGGAGAGAACAAGGTCCGGCCACTCGTCTCTGTGTGTTTCCACCGTGTTGTAACGAAAAGCCCTCAGTTCTCCAATTTCCGACGGATGATTGTCGTCACACTGCCTTCTTCCTGAGTTATGTTCCGAATGCTCTTGTGGTGCATACGGAGACTGTAAATTATTCAGGGAGACAGACCATACGACATATACGGCACAGATGACTGGAGAATAAAAAATATTTCAAATGGGATCATTTTAAAATATAGATACATATTCCTAAGTACACTTTAGGAGCAATGTGGACAAAAAAAGTTGAAATCGGTATTCATGATAGTTTTAGAGACACTTTTTTTTCTTCCTTGTAAAAAAGACCTGCGCGGCCACTTACTTGCCGCTTAAAGCTTCCCTTTTTTGGGGAGGTCTTATCTGGAAGCGGAAGTGAAAACGAACGTGACAGCGAGCTGACCACTGTCTTTCGCGGTGATCAATCTTGATTTTGAACCGGAGCACAAGAAATACATATACACACATTACAAAACCAATTTCCAGAGAAACCCTTCTTCCTCCTACCCATGTGTCCACCAGAATCTTCTTGCTTATATTTTTTTTCGCTGAGACTGCGACTTACTCGAGATAAAGCCAGTGGAAAAAAAGAGCAAGGATGAAAGTGGACGTTTTTTCTCGCAAAAAAATGGCTTCTTCTCAAAACGGACGGTTGGCACGCAGCAGGGAAAGCCATATTCTTCCATTAACACAATTTGATTAGTCGAGAAAAAAAAATTTCGTACATTCCTCGTGTCTACATTGAAAAAGTGCAGTTAATGTCATTAGATTGGCATTACATGCACATGGTGGATGTTTCCCTTGTTTGTTCACTGCCAAAACAGAAGAAACCTTTCCAAGAGAATATTCTTCTTTACATCTGCTGAGATGAGAGAAAAAAAAAGAAGGAAGATGGTCTCGTGTGTGTGTGCAGCTCCTCCATCCATCGAGCAGCCTCCTCCTAACATCGCTGATGAAGATTTATCTTCGAGCGGAGCTCACATAAAAAAAACTGAGCAAGAACAACTAAAGCTTGGAGCCTTTCTTGCTAAGCTGGAGAAAGTGTGATATAGCATGTACTATGTCTATTATGTATACAACATGGGCTATTAGTAAATAAGGAAATGTTGTAAATGGAACAAATTTCTCCGGTAATTGGATTTTCCCTTATTTTCCTTCCCAACAGCGTATACAAGCTTAACCAAGTATATGGATATAAGTTGGAAGAAATTTTATGGAAGTGAGTGAAGCAGTATATTTTATGTAGAAAATATATATCTTTTATACCCGTATCTTATCCAAGCATGTATCAGATTATATATGGCATGGACAGTAGTCAAGTAGTCATTTGTTTGTGTTGCTGCTCTGCTCTTATGGATCTTTTTTTTTCTGAGCATCAAGTCACAAAGATAAGCATTACACGCTTTGGAAAATTATTATTGGAGCTAAGGAAGACGCAGCTGGTTTTCTTCGTCGTTCTTAACGGACTCGTGGCGGCCGCCGTTACGAATGAATGTAGCTATTCTTCCCTCTTCACTAAAGTATTGCGCTCACTCAAAGATCCCGCGAGCAAGTTTTTTTTGCTCACTCAGTTCGGCTCACAGTTATGTAGTTTTTTTTGTTTCGTGTTGTGTGTGTGCACACGCTCTCCTTGTTCCCTGTCACTTTGGTTCATCGTTTCCTTTTTTTGCGAAGAAAAAGACGAAGAAGAAAAAAAACAACTAAATTTAGAAGCGCTTCCCTGCGTGCCTGAACGGCACGAGCAAAGGAACACCATTGGCATTCTGGAGAAACGCATACTTCTATATTTTTGTTGTTGTTGTTGTTTTTTGTATCCTTAACTGTCGGCCTCAGTGAAGTAATGAATGAGCTAATCTGTTTCCTTCTGATCATTAATTGAGTCAACTCATCAATCTTTGGAGAAAAGGGAGCTCTTGCTCCATACCTTCTCCCTTGGGCTGAATGTTGTTGTTGGGGCACATGCTCTGGATTAGTTAGTTTTTGCATGATGCTCGCCTGCTCTACTTCTTTTCGAGCAAAAGTGCCTTGAAATAATGGGACGGATCCGGAAGGAAGAAAAAAAATCGTACGTGATCCGCGATGGTGAAGATGATGATCATCATGGTGGTCGGAGGATTTGCTTCTGTATATTTCGCAACACGAAGGCAACCCGCCCTCTAGCCTTATTTGTTTCCCAACTCTGTTTTTTGCTTCATTTGGCTTATCTTGTGTGTAAAATTTTTTTAATGATTGTGTAGGAAAAGCTGGAGGAGGAGGTTGCTCATAAGACCACCAACGTTTTTTTACCAAAAAGAAGGTGGATAATGCATTGAAGAAAAAGAAGTCAGTTTGCAAACGATGTGGTGTAAAGAAAAACGAAGAGATGTTGAAACGGCGGTGTACGTGAAATAAAAGTGATCAAAACAAAGGATTTTTTTGTTTTTCGGTTGGAAAATGGGCTCCTTTTACGGAATTCCTGCATGGATGCTCGACTGGTTGGTGGCAGTGGCGGTGATGCCACACACCAAACATCGGTCCGCTCCGATAGATTTATTACTTGACTTCTTTCTTCCTCTCGCATGAGAAAAATGTGTGGTTCGCTCGGCCCGTCTTTTTTTTCATTTTAGTTGTTGGTTGGCTGACTTTTTTTCTGTTTGGATGCTTTCGCTTTTCCCTTCCGACCTTTGTGGTTCTCCTTTTTGTAAGAAAAAAACTGACTTTTTTTTCTGTTTGGATGCTTTCGCTTTTCCCTTCCGACCTTTGTGGTTCTCCTTTTTGTAAGAAAAAAGGTACATAAATGCCAGAACCAAAAAAAATTCTTTTTCCTCCGTCTCCACCTTCATCTGAAGTCATCCTGGGAAAAAAAGCAATAAAGTGGATGTAGCGAAATAATAC
Organism: Troglopedetes dispersus; assembly: GCA_027744215.1. Classification (NCBI taxonomy): domain Eukaryota; kingdom Metazoa; phylum Arthropoda; class Collembola; order Entomobryomorpha; family Paronellidae; genus Troglopedetes; species Troglopedetes dispersus. The sequence goes on from JAHZNF010002236.1 coordinate 41,274, forward strand.
GTCGGGCTAGTATGTATGCCACGTACCACATTCACTTACGCAAGTCAGCCGCCTCCACAAAAAAATGAATATGCATTGATCTATTAGCACAGAAATCACATGTGTCCAAAATTTTTTAAAAGAGCTGGGAAATAAAATTGATCCTGCCCTTGCACCAAAAAATTATACATTCCTTATGCATATATAGGCGAGTGGAATTTTTGTTGGATGGATGAAAATGGACGGGAAAGTTCTTATCGAATTCATTAAGCGCGTCTTTTCCTCTTTTCTTAAAAAAAGGGGGGAAAGGAAGGAAGGTAGGAAAAAGGAGGATGAAGGCTAAAAAGGATTTTCTTGACTTTTGCCGCCGTCTCGAAAAGGATCCATTTTAGTTAGTGGACTCCCTTCTTCTTTCTTGTTCACGTAGCCGTGACTTTTGGTAGGCTTTCAGGAGCACAGGTTGATGTGGTTTTTTTTTTGGAAAGAAGATTGCGTTTCTCTCTCTCTCTCTCTCTTCATAACAGAGTGAGTCACACAGGAAAGTATCCCTTGGATTCTTGACTTTGTGCTTTTTGTCCTTTCCCAAAACGTCCTCGCTTTTCTGTTTCACTTGGAGCAAAAAAAACCAACCCGTCTGTTGAGCAGCAGGCTATAAATCATTGGAGCGGCGGTAGCAGTAGCGCGGCTGCGGTGGTGGTGGCATTGGTGATATCAACAACAGACGAGCAAGCCAAGAACAAAAAAATAGCGGGTGAAAGTGATACTACAATATTGTATGAAATGGAGCTCGTAGTGTCACAAGGAAGAGGATGAATGGCTCAAGTTATTTTTGGGAAATTTTTTTTGTTCCGCGCTTTTAGATGTGGAGAAAAAAAGAAGTAGCGAGAGGAGAAATTGTGACAGTGCATCTGCTGTCACGCATGTGGCCACTCTCGCCCTTTGAGTCCTACACTAGGTGGTATTTTTGGAGCTATGCAGTTTCATTTTGCGTTCAGTAATTATTATCCGTCTGTTCGGGATATGTGGACGTGCACAAAATGCTATCAGTAGAAAACCGCATACACAGAGCTGCAAAACAAACGACTGTGAGTATGCATGCGTGCAGTTTCATGGTGGTCACGCTTTATTAGCTCGGCCCATACCCAGCGCGTAAGCAGCGGGACAGTAATAACATGAAATTGTATGTGTGCGTTGTGTTTGGGTCGCGATTGGGTGTCCGCGACGTAATTCTCTTTGCTTCACTTTCTGGCCTTGCTACTTACTTTATACAAAATCCTGAATGATGGTTGTTGCTACACGAAACTGTAACTTTTTCCCTTGCAGTCCCATCTTATTTTGAACAACCAACCCTCTGTGACATTTCCTCTTTCGTGTGCACTCAAGTTTCAGATAGCCACCGAGATAAGCGTGAATGAACTTGAGTGGTGTGCAGTGTGCAATATTGGCATTAGATAAAATTATTTTTTACTTTTTCTATTCTGAAAATCGTGGTCACAAACATAGGAAAGGTTGGCTTATTCTTATCATATTTGCAGGAGAAAGCTTCACACGTTTCTACTTTGGGAGTGAATTTGAATGCCAAAGCCGATTTGAAAGACTTGACAAAAGAGCAAGAATAACTGTAATGAAGTCTTAAGCAAAAAAGCTAGTTGCAGACAATATGCAAAACTTTTTTCTAGCAAAAAAAAGTATGGAGAAAAGTTGCAAAAAGTTACTCGGAAAGGAAAGTTACACACAATCCGAAAATGAGGTTATGGAAGTAGTTAATCGGACACACTAACGCAATCAATCAATTAATTAAAGGGTGGTGGAATGTCTAAAACCATATGTGTACTTGTCTCAACCAACTAATGGGAAAATCCCGTTGGAAGGAATTACCACTGTCGTCAAATCCCTAAATATTTGTTTTTCTATTGATCCATGCATCTGCTCGTAAGTAGTTTAGCACCAAATGAATACAAAAGAAGAAGTGAACAAAAAAACTCGGAGAAATGAATNGGAAGTAGTTAATCGGACACACTAACGCAATCAATCAATTAATTAAAGGGTGGTGGAATGTCTAAAACCATATGTGTACTTGTCTCAACCAACTAATGGGAAAATCCCGTTGGAAGGAATTACCACTGTCGTCAAATCCCTAAATATTTGTTTTTCTATTGATCCATGCATCTGCTCGTAAGTAGTTTAGCACCAAATGAATACAAAAGAAGAAGTGAACAAAAAAACTCGGAGAAATGAATGAGACGAGATTAAATAGAATTGAAAGTGGGAAAAGAAGAATGCTTTTTCTTCACACATTCATATAAATCTTCCTTTGCTTAACTTTCTGTTTAAACAATGTTTGAATGGAATAAAAGGGTAAAGAGTGAGCGTCTGTGTGCAGCCATACCTCACCTTTTTTGCTTTTTTACTTAGTTAATGAGATACCGAAGGTTATAAAATCCTGAATAGATGGGTCAAAGAATTTCGTAATAATAAATTCCTTAAGTCCCATACCACCACCATCGAGATTTTAGCCTGTGAGCACATTTCATTTTTTTGTTTCCAAAAAGTGTGTTCCAGAAATACGATGGAATTGAGTGGAGGTCACCACGCTGCTGGTGAACAGATATACATACATATATGCAGCTGTTTTCTTCCTCCAAAAATTTCTCATTCTATTCATCTCCCCTTTTCATTTCAGTACTTAGGGAAGTTACGCAGTATAATTCGACCTCCTCCAGCAGTTGTATAAATACTGAGGTGTTATAAAAGCGGAAGGTGATGGTGGTGATTACATCATTTCTTATATATATGGAAACACACCTATGCACACAAACTTTTTTATGGCCACATCTCATTCAATTCATTTTCTGTGAAAACTATTCATCTTCTCTGAAATAATGATTATAATAAAAATAAAATAATGTTTACCTCTTCTCCACGTTCTTAAACTTTATTTTTGCAAAAGAAAAACTTGTTTTTCAAAAATTTAGTTCATCTCCATACGTGTAAGATTTTTATTATAATAGCCTTTTGTTGAGAGTGGTGTGACGCAGTTCTCCTCAATTCATCTTCATTCATTCATTGTACTACATATTTTTAAATAAAAATGTGGGTTTATGGAGACAAGAATCTAGGAACAGGAATATCCCACATTTGGGTACTCTTTTCGTAAGAGAGTAAAGGCATTTTTTAATCTGGAACATACGGTCACAAATGGATAAAAATGAATGAAGAAAAGAAGAAGAAGGCGAAAAGTGTTTAGTTTTTTTCTACAGGCGAGGATGGCCCGAGAAAATAAAGAAGCTTCGACGCACTCCACTTCATAATAATAAACCACCGTTCCGTCACTACAACTTCCGTTTTTGCCACTGGGCGTGAGAACAACTTTTTGTGAAGGGAAGTTGACTAAGAAAAAAGGGTTACGGTGGTGGTGGTGGTGAAAAAAATAAAGTCTGAAAGGAGGGACAACCAAAGACTAGTTTTTGCCACTGGGCGTGAGAACAACTTTTTGTGAAGGGAAGTTGACTAAGAAAAAAGGGTTACGGTGGTGGTGGTGGTGAAAAAAAAAAGTCTGAAAAGAGGGACAACTAAAGACTTACAGGAAGTGGGAAGAGAGTGAAGAAGAAGAAAAAAAATTATAGAAAAGTTGCAACTTTTTTTCCTCCCTTTTTTCCTCTACTTTTTTTTCTCTGATAAACTTTAGTTTTCTTCTTTTTCCACTATATATATTTTTGTAAAAATAAAAGTGGAAGGGAGAAAGTTGTTCTTGGAGAAAGGAGACGATGATGATGGATGATTGAGTGAATGATGAAGTTATGGCTTTCTCTTATAATTCTCTTTGCTGAGACCAGACTCTCACAGGCATTGACTTAAATTCCCAGAAGACTGCGGAGTATAAAAAATATTTTTTTGTTGGTATTCCTCTCTTCTTCTTCCGGTTGAATGGCTTTTAGATTTTTTAGGGGAAATTGTTCTATTTTTTTTGGGTGAGTCCAATTTTCAATATTTTGTGTGAGAAGTGTATCCAATTATTGAGATAGGTTTAATTGATGATGACAGCACGCATTGGGACTAATTCGGTTATTTGGTTTGGTAGCTAATTAGCAGTAATGTGATTTTCCCGGGCATCCATATCGGTGTTTTTTTTTGTTCTGTGATATGTTATGTGGCTGAGTAGTTAGTGGTTACTAATTGGCACTCACTTGGGACACTATGGCTTGGACGTTTCATTTTTGGAGAGGAAAAAAAATCTATAATAATAATGTGTTTTTAGTTGCGCGCTTATCGTCTCATATGTAAGTGATGAGAGTTTTTTTTGTCTCCAGTGAATTTCAGCTCCATTTCATTTTTCACTGGTCACCCACTTTTTTATGTAGTAATTTGCAGTTTTTATGCATTCCTCCCAATTAACCACTGTGTCGCCACAAAAACCACTCCGCCAGTTGGGATTCTCCATTTCAGGGAAACGAGAAAACAGGTTGACTCCATTAAACTCTATTTTACTTCAATTTATATATAGAGAGAGTGAAGTGCACAGCAACGGTTCGTGGTAGTAAACATGGTATCAATTTTTCTTGTTTTCCCAGAGTAGAGCCTATCTCATCCACTTGGTCGCTGGGAAAGTGGCTAAAAATTTACTGGCGAACGGGGCCACCCGCTTTGAAACTTTTGCCAGAGCGGAGAACAACCCAGATCAGACAGACTCCTGTTTGCCTCAATACTATTCATGAACAAGATCATGTTGATAATTAAAGGACTGATGCTCATATTTTATGTTCCAGCTTTTAGTCCACCAATTCTCCACTGTTCAGCCTTGTACATTTTTTTTATGAAAAGGCCTGTTGTCTTTCTACCATGTTGCTTTATGTGTGTGTGTGCGAGAGAGAGAGAGAGAGGATGATCACGGTCGTAAAAAATATTGTGAGCAAGCCAAAGCCACAGATGGAGAAAAAAATTGTATAGGGAGCCGCGTGCATCCCACTTTCTCTGCATTTTAGCTCCACAGATGAGATGAGTTGTTGAGTATCCCACTTTAATTTGCTTTCCTTCTAATTCCATTTATTATTATTAAAGACTAGTGAAATTACTAGAATTTGGGAGCATGTTCAGGCAGAAAACGGGATGTCGCAAGGATTTTTTGGGTAACGTATTGATAAGCATGTTGCTGCTGTGCTGATATCTTCTGCTGGATTATTGGAAGTTCTCTGATGAAACCTGCGTAATAATGGCTCAACGTGGCAAGCCGCTCCACATATATTTTTTTTCAATTCATCTTCGTTGAAAATACTCATCGTCGAGGTTGTGAGTGTTAGCTAAAGCCAGCCAAAAACCGAAAAACCACAAAAACTGTGGAAGAGGGAATGAGTGAGAAAGGGAGAGAGGGAGAGAGACTCCATTATTTTATTTATTTTCCTCTTTTCTCCAACAATGCAATAGATTGTTCAAGTTTTTTGCGAAACACTCGCATTTTAGCTGGTTATATGTATTTTTGGCTTATTCCAAATCGACTTCATTGAAAAGTGAAAAGCTTAAGTGGTAATCCCATTAAATGAACTCGATCGACGTATTCCGTGCCAAAAACTTTTCACCATCAAACCCACCACTAAAGCCAGACAAAAATAGAAGCTTCAAATGCGTGGCTTGCGAACATACCATTTTTTTAGCTACAAATTTTCGCTTCGGGAATTATACGTATTTTCTAGCGTTGAGAACAACAGAAGAAGAAAGCTTTCCAGAAAAAAAAATTGCGGGAAAAAATTTGAGTTGAGCTCGGGTAGATTCCACTAATAACGGTTTTCCATGTGCCAATTCTTCACTACTCAGTGATGAAACCATCATCATCAATGATGCAAATGGAAGTGAGAAGCGACATTTTCATTTTGAATGTAAAGTAGCTTGCCGCTCATATATATAAAAGTAATGCTTTCGTGCAAAAAAAAGTAATTTAAAAATATCCTTTTTTTCGCTTCCCAATTTTCTGGAATTGTTTGAAAGGGAGAACTCAGGAAAAATGAAATATGTTCTTGTTGAAGCAACCAAAGGACCTCCGCTCATGTTCGGTATTATTAAGAATCTTCAACAAAACGGTACATACATGCAGGAGGCAGGTCACGTCCCGATTTTTTTTTCTGTT
>JAHZNF010002237.1:0-10789 GCA_027744215.1 Troglopedetes dispersus
ATTTTTATAACATAACTTATCTACTATCATTTAACTTTTTTATGCTACCTCTAAATTTTCGTTTCAAATAAAGAAATCTATTTTTGCGTTTATTAAACAAAAAAAATTTATTAACTAAATTGTATCTATATGTACAAATACCAACAAAAAAGTTCGAATTTGCTCGTGCATGTATTTTGCTTACTGTCCTGGCTTGGAGTTACTCATAACACAATTCTTGCACGCAATTTGTTAATTCACAGCAATTAAACGAAATCAAGCCAGGACCAAAACAAACCCTGTTCTCACATTTTTAAAGTTGCATGTATGAATTAACCAAATTGAGTGTTGAAATTGAAAGCTTGTTTCAATTGGAAGAAATCATTATGGATGCACTTTAGTACATTTTATGGTGTAGTTTTTTTAGCTTCGCTACAATACAAAATCGATAAACACACACCTTTAGGTTAACGGGTTGGAACAAAAGATTGGGACTGGGATGCTCATTGGGCTGTAAAAAAAACTTTGCTGTTTAAGGTAGTTTTTTAATATTACGAAACTTTTATACTTGAATACCCAGAATCTACTGATGTGTTGACAGGTATTCTGTGACTCCAAAATTTCCTGCTACACGAACTTTTTCCTTCAGTGTTTGCATAAAATTTTAGCCAGTTTTCTGCACAGCTTCATATGAAAATCTTTCCTATAATATGCGCTTCAATCCGGTAAGGTTTTTTGGCTTAAAAGTACAAGGTGTCCGAAAAAATAAATAGTAGTATGTGAGCACACCACTCGATGCAGCGTAGCATGATCAAGCTGATAATTATTTCTAATCATTCCTGGTGTCTGACCTACTAGACGACCAATTCTCCACAAAATATTTCAAACTGGCTTTTGAAATCCAGTGGGTTGTACCAGTCCCAATCTTTTGGACCTATACTTTATTTGCTACGTAAATCCCAAACGCCAAAAAACTTGTATGAAAGATAGAACAAAGAAGCTTTCTAGCAGCATGACGTAAACAGAAGTTGGGATTCTTTACGTCGTATCATTAATTCGCATTTATTTGTTACTTACTAATAATGAAGACGCAGATATGATGTTCATTTATGCGTATTGTAACATCAATACGGTGGAGTCTGTAAAGGAGCACGAGAGATGACTTGTCTGCAGTTGACACTGTTATTAAAATTTTTATTTCAGGTAAGTGGGGAAGTTCTAAATTATCCATATCGACAAGACTTATCAACATTAATTAGTTCTTTGAAGCAAGGATGGTTAACAACACTTGACCTGTGAGAGTTGCCAACTTTGACCCTGAATATCTCGATTAGGTTTTAGGACAAATGTTCACATAATCATTTTTGCTTAGAATCATTGGTCAAGGAATCACTGGGTAAAATATTTCGGTTTTCTCGTGGGCCACGCTGTATTATTACATTCATTCGCCTGGGTTGATGGAGGAGCTACTGAGATGATTTGTCTGCAGTTGACACTGTTATTAAAATTTTTATTTCAGGTAAGTGGGGAAGTTCTAAATTATCCATATCGACAAGACTTATCAACATTAATGAGTTCTTTGAAGCAAGGATGGTTAACAACACTTGACCTGTGAGAGTTGCCAACTTTGACCCTGAATATCTCGATTAGGTTTTAGGACAAATGTTCACAAAATCATTTTTGCTTAGAATCATTGGTCAAGGAATCACTGGGTAAAATATTTCGGTTTTCTCGTGGGCCACGCTGTATTATTACATTCCCTTGACTGGATACAGTTATAACCAGCTTGCTTTTGTCCTAAAAGCTCTCGAGATTTGAAATCCATTTCAAAACATTTTTTTTTAAAACTAAGCAGGCATATATACTAATCATCCTGATACGAGTACCATCGATGAAAAAAAAGAATCATACTCACTCAATCTAGTGGCATTTTCGCCAAAGGAACACGCTGTATGGAAGGCTCAGGATAAAAACGTGTCGCGTAAAATTATCGTTGCTACAGTTGCTTCGAGAATCCATTCCTTTTTTGCTTAAAATTATTTTACAATCAAAATTCACGAGACATTTTATCCTGAGCCCTTCATACATGTCTTACAATCCAACAAAATGTATTTAATAAAACCAACCAAACGAATACGTATGAAAAAAGAAGATTACCTATGTATAAAATGACAACTTTAAATCCCATAGCGACACACCAACCCGTAGAACCATAAAAGTAAAGTAATTAATTTGCAATCTTGTTTTTCTTTTTAATTTCATTACGCTTGGGTGCATCAGTGATGACTGATGCACATGTGTGTGTACACAACTACCTTCGTTTACAACTTACCAGACACCATGAATAATAACCAATTAATTAGTATCTTCTTCTTTTTCATACACGCGCGTAATGTGTGTGTCCCTTTTAATTACAATTACGTTACCTAATTTTGTTGTGCAACAAACGGCATGTATTTACTATATCACCCATTGTCTCGGCATATATCATATTGTTGGTGTCTTCTTTTATTTCTTTCTTTTTTTTTGCATAACGTCTTATTTAACAGACATATGCGGTGGCTCGTGTGGTTCCTCTTCATTTAGCAGAAGAGCACCAGACAATCATATAAAAATTTATGTTACTACACAAACTCAAACTTACCCGTTACGCAACTCCAGTATCAACAAAGAATCGTTTTTTCTTTACATGGTAGTGTTTTGAAAGAACACGATATATGGTCAGTTTTTTTAAAATATATTTTATTCCAGGTGACATGTGTGTGTTCATATTACCTGGTGATTAAGACTTTAAAAAAATACGTTGGATTAAATGAGAAAAAAAATATATTTTAATACATGTAACAATCTTGTCAACCTTCCGCGTTTAACTATTCGAGCGAGAGAACAAAGAAAAAAAAACGATCAAGGATTTCGTGAAAAAGAATGATGCTCGCCAGCTCGCTTTCTATAATAAGTCGTTTCTGGATACTCACGGTGCAGGGGGTCTGCTGAATATACGTTTTTCATTATTATTGTCCAAATATGGGAAAACTGCCGCATATTTATGTAAGACCTCACTAACGTATCCCTGGACAAGGGCCAGGAATTTAGAGAGAGAAGAAAAAATAACACGACGACAACGACGTGCGACGACGGTAGTATGGATATCACAGTCACGGTAAACCTAAAACGTGTGGTTGATTATAATTACGGGTTTACAGAGATTGAGAATGTAAGAACTCATACGTATGGTTTTTTTTTCCCTCGATCATGTTACGTGTCAGAAAGGATAGTTTTGATGTAATAAAAATTCATAAAAATTCGAAGAAGACTGAAGTGCTTTGGGTGCATTGTGATGATGTGTTCCCTTGAATTTAAACATGTGACGATATGATGATGATACGAGTGTATGTGTAAATAAAAACTTCCCATGATATGATGCGGAGACCGTGTCACAGGTTTTTTTTATTCTTCTTCTTGTTCTTTTACATAATAAAATATCAGGCACATTAGCCGGCCTTGACTGTCATTAACGGTATGTGGTGGGGAGGTTGATGATGAGAGAGAATGAGAGAATTTAGCACGTTATTTTAAGTTTTTTGTTATGTCTTTTGAACCTTTTTTTTCCCTGTATGTGTAACATAATGTTTACAACAGAATATACCCGGACGCATAATTATGGTTTTGATAGAGATTTAAAAAGTAGTTTTTTTGTTTTAGTTTTAACTGGAATATTTCGAGAGAATCGTGTGGAGACATATATATTCGGTATTTGTTGTTTTCAGGAACATTTTGTCTTGTCACACACGCGATCAACTTGAGATATATACGAAACCAAATGGATTTGTGTAAGACATTTGATTCGACACTAATTTGACGTAAATGTGAACATGCAACTTTTACAGAACAATCATTTTCAGTACGCACCATAATAATATCCAACCATCATTTTTTAGGGTCTCCGAAATCACTACTATTTATTAATTCAAGACATATATAAATCACCAGTAAAAAAAAACGATGAGGAAGTATCAATCATAAGTAAAAAAAAAGACCACAAGACACCGTAATGACAGGATATACGTACATCTCCTCCTCCTCCCACACACGTTTGTGCAGAAAAAAAAAATTGTGCAAAACCGGAAGGAACGGAATGAAACATCACATTACATACACACTCGCATCCATCCACTCGTTTATAATAGACCCAACTAGTCACGACGACGATTTGAAGATGAGTGTGTAAAGGCATCTTGTTCAGTTGATCATGCTCATCTTCAACATCCACCACCGCCGCCGCCAACACAACTACGATAAAAAAAATTCCTTGTTTTTTTTTTCGAGGAAGTCACTCAATCATGTAGCACCCCCTTCTTCTTCTCTCTCCTCCGTCCTCATTTTAACAACGTAATAATCAACACAACAGATTTGTTTTTTTTTAACATAAAAATTATTCACGTATACTAGAGAGAGACAACAAGATTATTACACACGTATACGTACACTTCCTCCTTTCCAGAAAAATGTCAAAAAAAATATATATATAAATAAAAAAAAAGTCGTATGTACTTTGCGCTATGATTAACTCAACAAGCCGCATAATATGATGTATTTTTTTTTCTAAGCAAGGTCAGCAAGGCCACCATCATAATATCGTGTTATCAGGATTGTGATCTTTTCTTTTTAGTTTTACCGTATCATTACAAAAAAAGTCCTCATCTTGTTCTCGTGTGGAGATTTTTTTTTGTTGGTAATTTTTTTTTCTAGGATCATCATTACAACTGGATTGTTGGTAGATTGGCGGTTGATTATTATGACGCTACTGATGCTAAATTATACAAGACGGAACGTGCTCATCGTTTGTCTGTCAGTCCACCAGTCTTTTTGTACTTTGAAAATTTATCAAAAGGAATTTATATTTTATAAAGAGGGATGTTTAAGAAAACTCATGATAACTCCCCATCACTGCTTTCTGGAAAACTGTTCACACAGAAAATCTTTAGACTTAAAACCAAAAAAAAATCCTTATAAATCAGCAACCACTCATCTAACCAACTCCATCCCCCCGCCACTTGTCCAACCCCATTTACACATGAAGAACATGATCTTCTCACTCTACCACGCTCGTCACTAGAACGCTCCTGCTTGTTTAACGACCACAATCTTCAGGTAAGAAAAAAAAAATATCGCACACAAAAAAAAAACACGAGTAATCCAAAAAAAAAGTCCGTATGTTGTATGTACACAACAACCATTTTTAGCATGACAAATCAGAATATAAAGAACCATATAATCCTGATTACAAAAAAAATGCATGTTTAATAAAAAAAAATCCATGCGAAAGACTGACTACTCAAGGCCTTTTACACACATAAGTCACACGTACAAAAAAAAGGACAAAAAAAATTATGAAGATGAGCACACATGTAATTCTCACACACACGAAAAAAAAACGAGAGAGAGAGAGAGAGACCCTTCATCGCTTGAATAAAAACGAAGTGTTTGTCGCAGCGCTTCTTTAGTCGAAGAAGACACACCACAAAAGCTGTCGGCCGTCGTCACTCCAACAAATATTTAAAAAAATAATAATAATAAAAGCGTCTCTCTGTACTGTGGACTGTGTGTACAAGAATAAATAATAAAAAAAAAATTAGTTACATAGTAATTTGTTCCCATCAAAACGACAACGTGTGTGTGTAAAAAAAATAATAACGAAGGTACGTAAGAAAACCGTTCACTTGAAGGAGTTGTATGGTGGTGGTGGTGATGCTGCAACCAAAACGTGTGGACGCAATCCGTGTGAATATTATTTCTTTGTAAGTTGTGTTATATAAGCTCATCATCGTTCTTGTTATTATATTTTTTTTTAAAAAAAGGAGGAGCAGTGCTTCTGACGAAACGAAATACATACTTTCACTTTTTTTTCTGTGCTGTTGACGGATTAAAAACTTTTTTTTTATTGTTTGGTTGGGTGATTATAAAAGTTTTGAAATTTGTGTTGCAGTGTTATTTTTTTTTTAAATTTGAATCATGAGTACCTGGAAACTGAGGGTGATCGTGGTAGTGTGTGTGGTGTGTGTTGTGGAGGCCCAGAGGTCACGAAGTAGCAGTAGTAGTAATAATAATAATAATCGAGGGAGCACGAGCGCGAGGCTCAGCGCGCCTACGACCACGCCTGAACCTAGGTTCCTGTCTCTTCCCGATCCTTGTAAGAGTTTGATTTTTGGGATATTATTTTTTTTCGTTATGATAATAATCGAGGGAGCACGAGCGCGAGGCTCAGCGCGCCTACGACCACGCCTGAACCTAGGTTCCTGTCTCTTCCCGATCCTTGTAAGAGTTTGATTTTTGGGATATTATTTTTTTTTCGTTATGAATTCGATTTTGTCATGTAAATACGAGAGAGGCTGGAGAAAAATGACATTGTATAGCGATGTATATTATACCTCAGAAAACATTTACCGTTTGCGTTATTATAACTCATGTGAACTCCAGCTTCCAATCATTACAAATCAAAACTCTGTTCAGAAATCTTTGTAGCATGCGTTTCCACGTGGCACTTTGATTGTCACGGTTTATCGGGTTTACTTTGAAGCTTTCAAATTATCTGGCGGGGGGATGGAGTTGGTTAAATGTATATTATACCTCAGAAAACATTTACCGTTTGCGTTATTATAACTCATGTGAACTCCAGCTTCCAATCATTACAAATTAAAACTCTGTTCAGAAATCTTTGTAGCATGCGTTTCCACGTGGCACTTTGATTGTCACGGTTTATCGGGTTTACAGCTTTCAAATTATCTGGCGATTTGAAAAACGTAGGAATGCATTAATTTGCACATGAATGAATCTTAACATTAGGAAGAATGTTAGAATATATATGTACTACAGCCCAACAAACTGTATTATGTTGATTTTGTTGCCATGAAAACTTTAAGCTTATCAAAATCTTTACTGCAACTGATCTGTACTTGAATTTTAACTAAATAATAATTTGTTTACTCAGTAAAATGTGCCCGCCGTCCCAAAGAGTTCTTTTACGAAGGCCACTGGTACTTTTTCAGTGGGAACACGACCCGCTACCGTCATGCTGAGGTCGACTGGCTCGAGAGCAGGAATGCTTGCAGGTTCGTGTACAAATATTATGGTATCCTAAAAAAAATTTGTTTTCATTGTTAACGTAAACCAGATTACATTGAGCTGAATTTCTGTATACGAATACATATAGGGAGTACTGCATGGACGCAGTCAGCATGGAAACGCAAGAAGAGAACGACATCATCTTCGACCTGATTAAACACGCCAACCTGAAGTACATCTGGACATCCGGGCGACTCTGTGATTTCAAAGGGTGCAAGGAGAGACCCGACTTGTTGCCTGTGCACATCAACGGGTGGTTTTGGTCTGGTAGCGGGACCAAGATGGCATCCACTAACCAGAATCCTAGGGGGTGGGATTACCAGGTAAAACTAAGAAGAAACATTTAGGACTTCTGTTGTTAAAAAAAAACGATCTGTTGCCTTATCAACACGTTTTGGTAAGTACGACAGGAACCATGATTTATATATTTCCACATTTCTCTCTTTTCCAGCCCTGGAGTTTCACAGGAAACAACAAGAGACCCCAACCTGACAACGCCGAGTTTGACATCAACGGAACACCAGAGTCCTGCCTCGCTGTCCTCAACAACGTGTACAAAGACGGGATACACTGGCACGACGTTGCATGCTACCACCCCAAAGCTTTCGTTTGCGAGGTATAATGAAACATAAAAGCCTGTGCATATCAACGGGTGGTTTTGGTCTGGTAGCGGGACCAAGATGGCATCTACTAACCAGAATCCTAGGGGGTGGGATTACCAGGTAAAACTAAGAAGAAACATTTAGGACTTCTGTTGTTAAAATAAAAAACCATCTGTTGCCTTATCAACACGTTTAGGTAAGTACGACAGGAACCATATATGATTTATATATTTCCACATTTCTCTCTTTGGTATAATGAAACTTAAAAAAAAAAACCAGTTCATAACAAACCTTCAATTACGAACCAAAATACATTTAATTATTTTTTTTTGCACCAGGACTCGGACGAACTCCTGAGATACGCCAGAGCCACGAACCCAAACCTCCCGATCTAAAAATCATAAAATCTGAAGATTTAAAAAAAAATAACAATAAAACGCGAAACCAAACAACGCTCAACACAAGTCTAAAAATAAATACTAATACCTACATTACGTCTAAAAAACGAAACAGTACTTTACTACCACGTGATTGTCCTGCAAAGGAAAAATTCCTTAATGCCGTCCGTCCTTCGAAGACATATATAAACACACGCGCAGATAGAAAAAAAACAAGAAACCGTATGTACATAACTACACCAGACGACTCACCTTTTTTATGATAATTTATTTTTTAAAACCGTATGAAAAATTGTCGTGTACAATAAAACAAATCAATCCTTCTTTTTTTATACAAAAAAAAGATTCTTTCATTTTTTCGTTCGTGGTTTATTTTTTTTTACGAAAATGTTGAAAATTTTTATTTTGTCATTTTTTTCGTTATTTCGTGACCTTGACCTAAAAAAAACCAAATCATGTAGTGTAATAACCAGAGAAGAAACTTCACATCGTGCATGATGGTGACAAAAAAGGACATGAGTGTATACACAGTTGTTATCATTTTCGAAAACGTTTTTGTTGTTTTGTGAGAGATGATCAGCAACCACCACCACCACCGTCAAGAAAAGAAAAAGATTTTTTTTAAAGCACCGCACTAATTCATGGGCAAAAAAAAACTCGCATGTATGAAAATATACTCGGCAAAGTATACATAAAACTCAAAAAAACGCTTTAAACAAGTCTCATCATCACGAAAAGAAGAGAGAAAAAAAAAAGAATTCATTACGCATTCTCAGTGTCAAAGTTAATACGCATCTTTTTTTAGACAAGTAAAAAAAAAGATCCTTTGCATAATGCATGGTTTTAGTAACAAAAAAAACTATCAATTTTGTCCTTTTAACAGGAATGTGAGGACCAAAATATAAAAAAGCGAGCGAGCGAGCACACTTAAACCACGGCTCGTCTCGCATCATATTTTTATGCACTTCTTTTACGAGCGATCTTGATTTTTTTTAAATATGTGGAGGATAATGTATGTAATTTTACTACTTTGCACTTGACAATAAAGAAACTTGGGTTCTGTCGTGAACGTGTGTGTGTGGGTGGGTCAGGTTGGTAAGGTTACGTTACGTTACTCTCAATGGTTTTATTGTACGCAATGATGTTTTTGGCTAGTCTTTCACTTCATCAAAAATGTGCACCATGGTTCAGATACGTTGATTGAAATTAAGAGTTCGCTACCATGGTACCAGGAATTATGTGTCCATTAAAACATGAACTAAACAAATTCCTGCATTTGGTTGTTAATTTCCTGCAAATTGCTTCGTTCATGAAGAAGCAGTATAATGCTGTGGAGCATAATAGCATTTGGAAGAATATTTTTTTTATGATTTTCATTATTGTCGTGGTTGTATGAATACAATACCACTGAGGAATGTACCGTCGGGTCTTTTAGTACATAGGTTTTATTTTTAGCAACAAAACATTTACAAGTAATCTTGTTTATCATCTGATAACTTCATTTTGGATTTAATGTGGCCAATAAAACAAAACTTGTGGTTGTGATGGTAAAGTTAATAATAAAATCCTTGGAGACGCAAATTAATGTATCAAATCGTTGCTAATTACGTATTAAAAATAAAATCAATGTATTATAAAATGTATTTCACATTGTGTCCGTTAAATCTGTCGTCCTTGTTTTAATTTCTTTAGTAACATTTTTCGTTTTTCATCAATGACTACATGGAAATCTTATCACTAACAAATTCCTCTCACTTCGCCATCTCTGGAATCCAAATCTACGACGAATTGTTTCTCGATGCAATGTTTCTGACCACCAGTCTGATTGAAAATCAGTTGTCTTATTGGGTCACAAAAACATGCAAGAAACCAGAATACAAAATAATCACAAAAATATAACTTGAACATCAAACTGGGTGTCTGAAAAGTTGCTGTGCAGTGACTGTTTAAAACTGAGAACATGAAAAAGGACCAATTAAAAATTATGGGAAATCCAAGACATATTTTTCAGCGAAGAGGCATGTTGTCTTGGATTTTTTATAAGTTTTCATAGTTCCATTTTCATGTTTTAAAAAAGTCACTGCACAGCAACTTTTCGTCCACCCACTATTTCATCAGTAAATGTAAGGGCTGAGGCTAAAAATCATGCTATAGAATAGGAATTGTGACGTCACATATCTTTTTGTCACACTTTTGTCAACGCCTGGGTCCAAAAATGGACAATCCCTTACAGCATAAAGATACGTAAAGATCCTAACCTAACCTGACGTTACCATATCAGCAAGTTTCTTTTCATATGTCTTCCCGTATTTTGTTACGTAAGAAATTGCTCCATGTGAGTACATTCATTTACATTATTATTTTACTGGTCCACACACCAATAATGTGCACTTCATGGATAACATAAAACCTCCCAAAACATGAGCACTGAAAATCCCAAAATTGACACACACACACAGACAAACCCGGTTGAACCCCCACTCTCTGACGTAATAAACAATTCCAAAAACAAAACTCAATTCAATAAAACCGAGAGAATCTAGTCCACATCACAATTTTCAAAAGAATAAGTCGAGCAACCCCGAATATCAAAAACTGGATCAAAAAACAGAACCGATGACTCACTAGCCCATAACAGTTGGAAACACGTACAACCGGGTAGTACAGTGTTTATCACAACCACCCCGA